>CBVK0101220456.1:0-11601 GCA_900067695.1 Picea abies | reverse complement strand
GAAATGATGCAAGTACAAAGAAAGAGGCACTCTTTGTGGAGTTGCCTTTGGCTTGTGGCCTGTATGGATGCCACAAAATATTTCCTCCTCTGTTATGCTCATAGAATACCACTCTAATATGTTTTCCTTGGCCATTGAACAAGATACAATGCAGAAGAAAGGAACCCCTTCTCCTCCTAGTGGCGTCATATTTAACATATCTCGATCAGGGATACGCTTAAGGATGGAAATTTATATTAAAATTTTATGAAAATGGGCTAATATTACTAGTCCTTAATATGAAAAATGTAAAATGTTTGGTGATAGTTTTTTTTTAAATATTTAAATTTCTAAGGATTTTATATATTTTCTATAAATGTTTGGCGATTTTTAAGGTAAAATAAATTTATTCTATGGAATTTGGGAGAATCATTTTTTAGAAAAAATGGAAGTTGGTGAGCCTTTTTTTGGGAAAATCCATGAAAAATTAGCACATTAGTGAAATTTATGACCTAAAATCATCTATGATCTCAATATCCATCTAGGGATAAGGTTTTTACTTCCTCAACCCTCAATTGTGGTAGGGTTTTCAACCTTATATAATATTCTTGAAATCCCTCATGTGGATAGCCCCATATGCATGATTAATGGGGGATTACATTGCATCCTCTTGTACCATGGTGGTAAACCTTCTAGGTCAACTTGTGGGAGGCATAAATTTTTCATATGAACTTCGATTGACGCACAATCTGCATTGTTGAAAATGTATTCGAAGTGTAGAATATTTGCAAGTGGGTGGGAACAAATTTTGGACACCAAAACCACAATTGTTTTTTTAATTCCTCAAACTGGCTCTGAAAGGTTATGAACCCCAATTTTCCAAACTGGTACTTGCCACTAAAATGAACCTACAAGATGATTCCTTCAATTTTTTCCACTTTGAAAGCATTGAAATAGATGGAAAATAACATAATGATGTAATATGGATCATACCTCCCCATTCATAGAGGATTTTGGTCCCCAAAATATTTACTAAATGAGATGAAGAAATTTTTCCTCTACCTTCTCCTCAGACTACCACTTTTCTTTGTATAGAAGTTTTCCTTTCAACGAAATCTACCAAAGGTCATGTTTCCCTTGACTTTTAGTTATAGACCACTTCTATAAAAATTTGTCCTTTATTAACTCTTCATGAGAATCTAGTGCTAAGTCCTCTATGGAAGGTAGGAATTTCTCTCCCTCTTGAGCCATAATGGAAGGCTCATAGAGTTTGAGATTCTCCACTTTCACTACTAAGTAAATGTCCATGTATGAGGGTTTATTGAGTCTGTAGGCATTATCTCCTAACTTTTCCAAAACCTCAAAAGGACCATACCACATATCCTTGATCTTCTTACTAGGACTCTATATCCTTTCCTTATTCAATTGTAACCATACCTTGTCTTCCACTCTAAATGGTTTCTATGTTCTGTGTTGGTCATGCCTAGTCATGTACTTTTCCTGTGACTTCTTCAATGTCTCTTGTACTTGAAAATGGATCTACCTAATATTTTAAAAATTTTATCTTATTTTAATTCATCTCCTGTGAGATTCTCCCTCAATCCTCCATGTTTTCCATATACAACATCTAAGGGTGAAGGTGGAAAATAGCCAAATCAAGTTTCAAAAGGTGACTTACCAGTGGAAGTGTGGACTTCTCTATTATAAGAGTGTTTTTTATAGATCAAAATTTCATCTCAGGTCTTTGGATACTTCATAATGTAACCTCTCAAAAGTTGCACCAAAGTCCTATTGACTACTTCTATTTCCCATATGTCTATGGATGGAATGTTTTAGACCTATTAAACTTAGTGTCCATCTTCTCCCACAATGTAGTCCAAAATGCATTGAGAAATTTGATATCCCTATTTGAGATGATTCTCCTTGGTATCTCAAAGTTCACCTAGAACTGTTCAAAGAACAAGGTTGATGCTTCATGTACCTTGATGGTCCTTTTACAAGACATGATAATGCATATTTTTTTGAACCTGTCAACTACCAAAAATAAATAATCATGTCCCAAGGTCGAGTGGGTACAAGTAAGGGATGGTATAGACCTTTCTTCTTATTACTAGGCTTGTTGGTACAAAAAAGTATACATACTCTAATATACCATGATACATCTTCTCACATTCTAGGCCAATACACCTACCTTATCAAATTGACAACTTTATTTCCAACACCAAAATGTCTTGCAACCTTGGAGGTGTGAGCCTCTTTTATAAGTTGTAGTCATTCAACTTTACGGGCACAGAGCTCATCAAGATTATAGATTAAACTATTCCATAAATGATAGTCATCCTTTTTTTCACCTTATTCTATATTAATTTGGCCTTGTACTTGTTGAAACACCTCCTTGAAGTCCTCATATTCTTTGTATTCCTCTTTCTATGCATCGTGAGTAAAAGGCTCCATGTGCATTAGAGTTCCCAAAGATATAAACTTGAATGTGAGTGGTCATGAAAGTAGGTATTCCAAATTATTTGTGATACCTTTTATATACTTGATGACTAGATGAAATTGTTGTAAAAACCCCATCCACTTGTAATGCCTGGTTTGTTGTATCTTAGTCTAGGCCTGGGAATACTATAATGGTTGGTGATCTGTGTGGATGATGATATCCTTACCCATCAGATAGTGCCTCCAATTTTTGAAATCTTTTAGCAAGGCATAGAGATCATTTTCATAGGTAGGGTACTTGATAACCAACCCATGAAATACTTCAGAATGATAGGATACATGCCTTCCTCCCTACATCAGTACTTTTGTAATGGAATACCCACTTTTATCTGCCTCCACCTCAAAGGGCTTCTGCAATTTTCAGACTGTGAGCACTAGTTCTTGACTGATATTTCTTTTTAGCTCATCAAAGACCTCCTATTGATTCTTCCCCCACTGGAAACTCTTACCACCAGCTATTATGTCATGGAGTGGTGAAACTAGCACTAAAAAATGAAGCTATGAACTTCCGCAATTATCTTTCTCCCCCAAACAAGCTCCTAACTTCAGTGAAATTTGTAGGAACTAGACATTTTATGATGTCATCCATCTTTGGGGGATCTATTTTTATCTCCCCTCCACTAATAACATACCCCAAATACACCAAATATTGTTGAGAAAACTCACATTTCTTGAGATTGGCCAACAACTAGTGTTTTTTCAGAGTCTTTAACATTTTCATAATATGTGATATGTGCTCCTCCTAGGTAGCTCTATAAACTAGCATACCATCAAAATAAAGAATAAAAAATGAATCTAGATAAGTGTGTAAAACATAATTCATTAGTCTCATAAATGTAGCTAGTGTGTTGCATAAATCGAATGGAATAACCAACCACTCATACAAACCTTGCCTTTTGTTGAAGACACCATTATAGGTATATTCTTCTTTGACTCATACCTGGTGATATCCTGATTTCAAATCTTCCTTAGTGAAGTACTTGGCATGCTACAACTGGTCCAACAAATCATCGATCCTTGGCAACTAATATTGATTCTTCAATGTAATATTGTTCAATGCCCTGTAAACAATAGACATTCTCCAAGTCCCATCCTTCTTTGGCACAATTATGACGGGTGACCCACAAGGTGAGGTACTTAGTCAAATCAAACCCTTATCCAACAACTACTTAAACAATTTCTTTACCTCATTTTCTTTCATAAAATACTATATATATTGCCTAATATTCAATAAGGGGGAGTCTGGAAATAATTGGATTCGATGCTCCAATTCCCTCTTAGGTGGTATCCCTTTAGGATCATGGAACACTCCTCTGTATTCCTATAGAAACTCCTTCAACTAATGTTTCTATTCTTTAGTACACCCTTCCAAGGATGTTTTCACTCTCATTGAATCATTATCAGACTGATTTTCTCTTTAATAACAAAAAAACATATTTCTTACTAGAACTAATCAGCTTCTTGGCTTGGTTGGAACTTACTAGTGAGATATTTTACTTCCCTTTATGTGCATTGATGATCTATGAATTATCATCCTTGATCATTAGGTACTGGTTATATCTCTGCATGAATATTGCATACTTCATATACATGTAAGGGATTCCAAGCACTACTCCATAGACATCAAGGGGTATAGTGTCCAACTCCACTTCATCAACAAAATCAATACTTATAGAAAATTTAATCTTATATTGTTTTGTTACCTTTATATTTTCATCCTTGTTTACCCAACCCAATGGATATGGGGTAGGATGATCATGAACCTCCAATCTAATATTACTGATCAGATCCACTACCATGAGATTAAACTATGAACTAGAGTCGAGTAGAGCATCCATCTTGGTATTTTTGACCTAAATATTAATGTGGAAGAGCTTGGTCATCTCCTTCTGTTCGTGATGATGAAGGCTACTCACATTAACCTCCTTATGCACATATGTGAAAAAAATATTTTCATCCACATCTGAGATACTTTCAATTTGATTTCTCGAATTTGTGGCAAGAAGGTTGTTTTTCTATCCTTCCTTATTGCGGCTCTTCAAATTTATCTCTGGATGCAGTTTCCAATGCTTTTCCTTAATGTGGCCAACAATGTTGCAATGATTGAAATGGATGTTGGTATATTTTCACTAATTTGGTGGTTGATGTATTCTTATATTCCCCACCTTTCCACTTCTTCTTCCCCTCCTTGGAAGATTTCCGCTGATCTTTCTACTTTGAATCGCTTGGTTGCCCCTTCTTTTTGCCTATGTTTTTTGGGTATTGTTCTTGTACACATGTCTCAGCCAATATCCTTGGATTGAAGAGAATTGCCTACTTACGTAGATGACTGTGTAAACCCCACAGATACTTGAGGTGTACATATGGGTTCTTGGGAGAGATATCCAGCATGATGCCCATAGTTATGAACTCAGTGGTGTACTCTTATACACTCTTCCCCTACCTCTACCTGAAGTAGTGCCACCAGATCCATTGGTCCTCTACATACCATATAGGGTATAATTGGGACTTAATGAGTGTTTTGAAGCCCTCCCCTAAAGTTACTAGTGGATTAGCCTCAAGCGTAAGTATTTTTTTGTGTCTTTCCCACCAGGTTAAAGCATGGCCCTCTAACTTCAATATAGAAAACTAAATCTTTTTACCTTCATCTATATGATGAACGCTAAAAAAAAAATCTAGTTGTTCCAAAGAATGATTCAATTTTAATGCATATATCTCACCTTGGTATGGATTTATGTCCAATTTTTCTTCCATCTTGAATAGGGACTATGAAGGGTTAAAAAGACTCAAACTCATCTACTCTTTCTTGGATTCTTTCCACAGCTCCTTTCTCGAGTCTTCTCAATATTCATATTTCCCCTCTGATATGATATCTGAGTTTGACCCTCCATCATCTATGAACATTTCAATATTTCTTGCTAGATTCACCATGAGGAGGTTTATATTGTGACTAGTCTCAAAACAATGTGCTTCTAATCACTCAAATCTCTCTTCTGCTGCATCTTGACGGTTATTATGAATATACTTGTCCTCCATGGCTATGGTTTCTACAACTTGTCTTTAAGTCGATTCCTAGATCATGCAACTTCCCACAAATACTCAAAAGAACAAATTGGCTATGATACCAATATAATACGTAAATTTTCATGGATATTCCATTGGAATAGTTTGTCACACCATATCTAATAAAGTATTGAAATATTTACTATTAAGGTTATTTTTCCTTTAGATCTCCAAAATATTTAGTTATCGATTTTTTTCTTATACATGAAATAGATAAAATGTAGAAAGTAGATAATAATAAAATAAAATCACACCATCCACAAATAAACACAAGATATGACCTTGGAAACCCATTACAGGAGAAAAAACATCTAGAAGATGAGGTTTCTCTGCTATGTTTTCTCTAGTACATAAATGATGCAAGTGCAAATAAAGAGGAACTCTTTGTGGAGTTTCCTTTGATATCTGGACTATATGGATACTATATAATATCTCCTCCCATGTTATTCTCATAGAATACCACTCCCAGATGTTTTTCTTAGCTATGGAAGAAGATACAATGCAAAATAATGGAACCCCTTCTCTTGCTAGTGGCCCAGTATTTAACATAGCTTGATAACCATCTAGGGATAGGTTTTTTGGTAGGATTTTGAAACTTATATAATATTATTGAAATACCTAATATGTCTATCCACATATGCATGAGTAATGGGGGATGATGTGGCATCCTCTTGTATGATGGTGGCCAACACGATAGGTCAACTTGCAGGAGGCATAAATTTTGCATACTAATTTTGGTTGATGCACAATCTGCATCGTTGGAAAGGTAATTGGAGTGTAGAACACCATCAAGGGGGTGGGAGCAATTTCCAAACACAAAAACCCAAAAAATCACAATTCAATTCCACAAATTGGCTTCTAAATCTTTTCGACCTTAATTTTCCAAACTAGGACCTACCACTAAAATTACATTGCAAGCCAATCCCTCCAATTGTTTCCACTCTAAAAGCATAATGATGGATGGAAAATAATATAATAATCCAATCTGTATTAATTTATAGTCTCAATATCTATCCAACTTCCACATAATCCGGAACATATTGTCCACCTATGATTGTAGGTTGTTAGAGTTGACTCTTTCAAATCTGTGTCATTGATTCAGTTAGACAAGGATGCTTGACCCAAATGCCTATGCATCCAACTCGTAGTAAATTTATAGGTTGGTTGATCCACCGACCAACTATATTTGACTATTGGTAAATGTTTTGTCTGACATGCATGTTGAATACTCAATCAACTAATGTGGAGACCTAGTCGATCTCCCTACCAACTATATCTAGATGTTGGTTGACTACCCCACCAACAAAATCCAAGAAATGTATGGTGAACCATCAATGATTTATGATCCATCACCCCCCCATAAACACTTGTATCTAGATATTCAAGAGGTAAAATTATTTCATCATGAAACACCCCCACACTTGTAGCTTCATGAATCCCAAGCACTGTGCGAAGCTTGAAAAATCTAGCTTCAGTTAGAGCTTTGGTGAAGATATTACAAATTTGATCATCTATTCTGGAATATTCAAGAGAAACAATGTTCTCAAGAACCAGTTGGCTCAAATAGTGAGCATGGAGCTCAACATGTTTCATATTAGTGTGGGAACCATGATTTTCAATAACCTATATGGCACTTTGATTATCATAGTAGAATCTAGTCAAGGTCTGAACATGAAGGCCAAGTTCTCCCAAAATTTAGTGGATCTAGACTACTTTAGTACCTGCTTGAATGATGCCATGGTATTATACTTATGTAGTAAAAAAAGATACTACCTTATGTTTCTCGTATGATGCAACATCCCCACTACAATCCCTAGTTTAATTAATGATTAATGTAGATATAATATGTGTCTACAACCAAAGCGATGTAATATTCCAATTGTATTTCTATGTTTTAATAATAAAAATTTGATTCCAGTTGATAAGGGGACATGGATAGATATGGGGGGTAAATTAATACAAAAGAGAGGGAGTGTCGAGAATAATGGCCAAGATAGGTCCAAAGGGGAATTACCTATGCATATTATTTTAGCTCATTTTCCTAAATTTTCTATATGAACCTTCCAATTTATGATTGAGTGTTCCAAAAGACAATAATTGAATACATGTAAGAGGGTGGGTGTTATTAGTCACATACAAAATTTATTGGGCACACGGGGGTTGAGTACAATCATCTTGGGGAAGAGTGTGAGTCAAGAAAGGAAAGACAAAGCGAGAAAATTCGTATGCGTGGGGACAACAATTTTAGTTAGTCAAGTTTTGTGCATGGGGAGCAAGAAGAGAGAAAGGAAGAGAGATCAAACTTGGTGCATACATGGAGGGTGAATTTTAGATTAAACTGAAGCATATTGGAGCATATTCGGAGCCGAAAATGGAAGAGATAGGTTTTCAGTCCCGAAGAGTGAACTACAAAGTGAGTTGCACTAAAAAAACAAGTGGTTGTTTTGTTTTGTTGGTAGTTTTCTTAGCAACAAGTTCCCTTGAGTTCCCAGCTAAGATATTCCTTTCAACATGTGGTAGAGAGACCCTGATAAATGAATGGGACACCCAAGGGAGTGATATCATTGAATGGAAGCATTCTTTGGTTTGGGAAGGTAAAGAGGTAGAGAGATAGTGGAAAATTGAGATAGTTATAGGAAGATATCAACGTGTTGTGAGTTTTATGTGTTGTGAGTGGACTGTAAGAGACCACCCTATTTTGTGGATTACGAGCCTCAAATTGGGGTGAATGGTTGTTGATATTTGGAAAAATAATTCTATGTATGGATGGAACATTCATCCCAAGTAGATGGTTGCACAACATAATTAAAATATAAGTGTTTTATCTTTTTGATGTGTTATTTCATGAGTTTAATCGATGTACATGAAATCTATGTATGTAAGAATGATTTATATGTTGTTGTGTGAATGATTAAGATACATTCATTTTATTTTGGTATGTTATAAATACATGTATTTTTATGGTTATAGAAAATATCTAAATCTATTTTAATTTGTAGTTAAAAGCTATAGGAAAATTAGTTAACTGTAAATGAATTAAATTAGTTATTATAAGTTTTTCGTTTTCATGTGTATTTTGCATCATAATGTCCCTCGGTTGGGCTGGGGGACGTTATATTATGGTATTAGAGTCTCTCATTGAAACATTGGGATTGGATGGGCTCGAACTAGAGAGAATGGTAAGATTCGATGATGCAGATTTTGTCTGTGACACATTTGGGGGAAAACAAAGAATTTAGAGAGAAATCCCCAAATCCGTGGGAAAAATATGTGTTTGGATAAATCTGAATGGTTTAAGAAGGTTAATGGAGTAAAGAGGTAAATATGTAGATTGTAATTCAACCTAGACTAGTCCAAATTCAATTTTTAATTGTTGCATGTAGAGTTACAGGTAGTTTGGTGAATCGACAATCGATATCTCTTTTGATCTCAAGATTGACGACCAAGATTCACTATGATAAATTTAATTTTTTTAATGTTTAGGCCATTTGAAAGGTTGATAAAATAGACAAATAGGATTTATTTTAGGGGGTTTTGAAATAGATTGCATCGATTGCTTCAATTCGTCATGGTTTTTGGTCGAAACATTCTAAGTATGGGAATTTTCCAAGAGAAATCACCGACGACCGATGGTCAGGTCAGTCGAAATGGAGAAGAGTTTGGTTTGGAAAAAGGAAATCAGTGATTGTCAATGAACGAGGGTCGACAATCATCGAATCCTATGAATTATTTTCAATTGTCGATGGCCAATGGGCTAGTGGTCAGACATTATCTGATTCGATGAAGTGTTTCAAATCAATCAACAACAATTGTCGATGACTGATGGTTCAGTGGTCAGGCATCGACCAATTTGGTGAAGTGTTTTAAATCAACTAAGAGAAGTCTCCAATGACTCATGCATCAGTGGTTGGGTGCCATCTGATTCAGCGAGGTGTTCAAGTCATCCAAGAAAATCAGTCAAAGGAGGATGAAGGAAAGAGGGTGATGATGTGTCATGTCATTTGGTATTCCATGTTTCATGCCACATCACCTAGGATCACACCTTAATATGATGTGTGATGCCACATTAATAATTTCCATGTCAACCAACATAACTGGTTGATGGTCGATGGTCAGGTTGACTGATTTGGGAAGGTGTTTCGACATTCATCAAGGATTGTTGATCTTCAATGGGTCGATGGTTGGGAATTGGAAGAATTAGTGAGGATTTCTATTCACCAACAAATATCGTTGATGTTCAACACTCAAATCAACTGATTTGGAGTTGTGTACAAATCAGTTGATAGGGGAATGGGTCAATGGCCCACAGTTGTGTCAATAGATTGGGGAAAGTGTGGTGCACACTTAAGGAATAACATTGATAGTGAATCGATGATGTAGTGTGGATCAACAACTTAGATTCCATGCTATTTGATATAAAAAATTTATATTTAAAGGGTTTTTATAGTAGTAATTGTTGGTAAGTTATTTTTTTGGTGTGTTGCCAGTGCTACCATTGATGTAAACTGAGAATGGTGATAAGGAAAGAAGGAATCGTGAGACAAAGTTTTGAAATAAAATACATCAGGAATCGTTGATTATAGTGAATAATAGATATATGGCTCACATTCATATCGGTGTATGGAAACAAACATAAGTTAACAAAAGAGTGGGGGGGTCATCTCCAAAGTACCTAAACGTGAAGTATTGATGAGATCTAGACCATTGGATCAATGAATGGCATGGGTTGTTGATCAGACAAGAGTCGAAACGCGAAGTCGCGAAGCCCCGATTCGCGAAGGAGAGATATGGACCATTGGATCACTGAGGGTCGTGGATCGTTGATCTGTCATGACAAAGTTTCAAGTTCGGGGGTTAGGAAATCAGAGAAAGGAGGAGAGATAACTTGCAAGTTCACGAAAATAAAAGTCTCTAAGTGCTTAGCCCCAAGTCATAGCTAAGGTCACATCAACGGAGAATAAGGGAAGGAGATAGTGTTACTAAGATCTACTTCAGATATCGAAAGTTGGGAGAGTTGGGATAACTTACAATAGAATATTCGAAGCATGAAGTTTTGAAGTGCCTTTTTGATTGGTGAGTGGTCACAACCAGTGGTCATGTGGAGAGGAACATTGCATCCGGTGCTTGTTTGCGTAGGTAAAGTTCACGAGGACCTGTGGATCAAAAATCCTCTGTGTGTATAATCCAACGACGCATATTAAATAGACAATATATTCGAAGGGTTACTGTTTCAATTCGTGATTCCTTGATCAATTACGATTCAGTTATACGAACTGAATCATTGTTCTTGGGCATTTGAGATTTGTAGTGTAACAGATTATGAGAGAAATCATAAAATAAAAATGTCGTGACAGAGTGTCATTGGTTGTTTTCTCTGTAAATTGAGTTGAATCATATGTAATGAAAATTACAATATGAACAGAATGAGAAAAAAAAATCAAAGATGAAGAACAGAAGTGGGATGGGGCATAAATGGTGAAAAGAGAAGAATGTACAAGAATCTAAGAGCATGAGAAGAATAGAGAAAGATCATATGGAAAGAGACAACAAGTGAAGCTAAGTATGAATAGACAAAAGCATAGTAGTACTGTAGAACAAAAAAGAGACAACAAGTGGAGCCAAGAATGAACATATAGAAGCAAAGAAGAATTACAGAAAATAGAAGAAATGGTAAGTATTGACATATTTGTATTGTTGTAAGGTATTATTCAAGAAAATATCTATAATCAGGGTGGTATGGTGGTGCTAGGGAGGACTATGGTCCTCTCTTATTCAAGTTGATGCTTGAATACTGGGAGTTGTAGCTTCCATCTAGTTGTGGCTAGAAAACAGGGTGGTAGGGTGGTGCTAGAGAAAACAAAAAGTTTTCTCTGTGCAAGTTGGTGTTTGTATAAGTGGAATTAGGTGCTTCCATCTAGTTGGTGTTGGATATCATAAGGATAAAATATGCTTCTTTCTAGTGGGTGCTAGAGAATTTTGAGGGTTGGTGCTCTCTACAAGTTGAAACTTATTAAAGAAGAGGTTGTAGCCTCATTTTGAGTTGGTTCTCAAAGATAGATG
>CBVK0101220455.1:0-13629 GCA_900067695.1 Picea abies | reverse complement strand
CACTTGTCCGAGTAGAGGGGTTTTATGCACATGTTTAATAACTTGACGATTAGATGTGATTGACATTGCTATGATCCCTGTGACTTATGAGCCCATGGAAGGCGTATCTATTGATGTTTCAAGACCATACCCGATGGACAGGTACACATGGGGAGATGATTAGTTCGGACCTCCATGGGGCTGAAAGCCCACCAGATGGATGTTGAGACCCCAGCAGGGGGGAGAAACAGATCAGAGGATTGCACCGGAGAAAGGGAGGACGTTCCACCAGAGGAAGCAAGGCAGACCCATACCCAGGGGGGTTGTGCCCTTTCCACCAGGACGTAGGCCTTGGAAGGCCCATGACGTTCCACCTTCAATTCTTGTTGCTACTTGTTGACTCGATTTTCCCTATGAATGCACTAGTCTAAGACCTCTTGCTTGAGTGTTTTGATCACAACCTTCAAACATCCAAATCTTTGAACAACCTACTAACACCTTCTAACCCTAGATTAGATTGATCCATTAACCTGCTTGTTGTTGTTACTAAAGTAAGCTACAGCCATTTAATGCAGCATTAAAAGCTCATAAAGCAATTGTAAAGGCTGAATTATAGTTTGTCTTATATGCTTCCGCCAAATGCTAATGATATGACTTCAATGGTAAATGGTTTTTAGTCATTTTGAAGCTAGTTTTAAGACATTGTATGTGAAGTATTGCTCTATATTCATTGTTGTTATAAGATTTTTGTTTACTTCATCATATTCAGCAAATTGTTTCATTTAAGAAAGTCAATGGTTTTATGAAGTGCTAACCAACAAGTACTCTTGCAAAACTATAGTTTTCTTGTTGCCTTGTTCCGGACAAGTACACTTCTGGTTTATCATTTCTTTATTGGTTGTTTAACCGGACTTTCTGATCGGTGGTGACTTGTTAGAGGGAACCTTTTACTTGGCCTTTATCCTTTGCCTTCTCAAAACCCCAGGTCACCGGTGACGTCTCCCCTGGGCCTACCACCCTAATGGTCTTTAGTCATTTTGAAGCTAGTTTTAAGACATTTTATGTGAAGTATTGCTCTATAATCATTGTTGTTATAAGATTTCTGTTTATTTCATCATATTCAGCAAATTGTTTCAATTAAGAAAGTCAATGGTTTTATGAAGTGCTAACCAGCAAGTACTCTTGCAAATCTCTAGTTTTCCTGTTGCCTTGTTCCGGGCAGGTACACTTTTGGTTTATCATTTCTTTATTGGTTGTTTAACCATACTTTCTGATCGGTGGTGACTTGTGAGAGGGAACCTTTTACTTGGCCTTCATCCTTTGCCTTCTCAAAACCCCAGGTCATCGGGGACGTCTCCCCTGGACCTACCACCCTAAATAGAAAGAGACATCCTATTGAGGTGACAGTGAAAGGATAGTCTCACATTACGTCAATTTGTCTTCATTTTCCTTTTCCCTTCTATTAAAGTACAAATTGCGCGATAACATTTTGGCGCCGCTGCCAAGGAACACTAAGTCATTTCTCCTCAAAGACGACACTTTCTCGGTAAGCCTTTCCTCAGAAATCTTTATCGTACGAGCTTACCTAGCGACTCCACTAAGGATGATTCCCTTCTCTCTTTGATAATTTCAAGAAAATTATCTAGGGACTCCACAGTCCACAAGGAGGTACATTAACCCTCCTCAATCCTTTAGAAGAAAGCCTCCCCGAAACTCTCTTGTAGTAAAATCACTCTTCGGAGGAACTCTTCCTTTAAACACGATGTCTAGAATGGGAACTCAGACCAACATCCCAACCCAAGCCAATAACCAAAGACAATGGTCATTCAATCTTTTCAAACCGCTAGACATGACAGCTATACTAGGCTACCCTAGGAAAATGCCCCCTGTTATCAATCAAAGTTGCATTAGGATGGACTTCCAGCAAGCCGCCAAAGTTTGAACACTATGGTTCAAAATTCAGAGTTCAGAAGTTCAGTCGGTCGTAAAGGCCACCCTTTTTCTTTTACATTTCCATAAAAAAATTGTAATAAGAGATGTTGCATGATGAACTTGTAAAAAGTCTTAGCCACCTTAAGTCCTAAGCGTGATTTATACTCTGGAGTGTTTGTTTTACTTACTAATTATATTTTGCCGTTTTCAGGCAATTTATAATTTATGAGTTTTTTCACTCAATCCCTCCAAAGCTGGAGTATATGCCCATGGTTAGCCTTGAGCATGGATCGAAGCCTAGTGTCTAATGTATATTACCATGCTAAACATTCTCCTAGAGTCTTATGGAAATGTACTAAGTCCCCCTTAGGATTTTTTAATTTTTTCAATTAATTAAAAAATTGCCAGAATTCAGCAATTTTTAATTAAAAAATAAAGATGTATTAAAAAAGTGGTACTAGAGGACTTAATATGCCATGGGGGTGCTCATTTTTGGACCCAGAGAACCCATACTACCTACGTACCCACATGGTTGAGTAAAATTAGTGATTTTAATCACTTAAAAATTAATTTTACTCCAAAAACCAAAAAAAAAGTCAAATAAAATCATAAAAAATCAGCAAGGGCAAAATTTAAGGAAACATGTGGGGACATGTTGGAGGCAAAATAAAGGCCCAAGAGTCAAGGTGGTGCCCATAGGATGATGAATGATGGATCAAAGACATAATACATGGCATATGCAATGGTTTATAGCATGTGCTCAAAAAAGAGGTGCGCACCTCTCCCTTGAGGTGGCGCATTTCCCATAGAAGATCCTCTTCATATCTAGGATTCGCCCTCCCTTCACCTAACTGCTGCAATGTGGTAGCCCACATGATACTTGGCATATAGAGAAGGCAGCATCTCACCTCTTCTCCTCTCCCATGTGTCCTCACTCAAGAGATGCGCCCCTCACACTTGGCATGCACACCCTCTTGGGATCTTCACCAGAATTTGTATAAAGCAAGGGCAACATCCCTCTTGTAAGCTAGTGGAAGCTTGGGATTTGCATGCTTACTCTTTGTAACAGTGATCTATATTTGCATTTGGAATAAAATCAAAAGGCTTTGGAGGTCTACTCATTGGTATGGTGGCTCTTTGTGGTTATGTTAAAATCGCTATATGCTTGAGGTGATGTAGTTTCATTTATTCCTACTTTACATTGTTGAATATTGGCCATTAGAAAAGCATTTTTGTTTCGTTGGATCGGATAGTTAAGCTTGCTTGCTTACCCATTCTATTTGCTTGCTTATATTTGAGGATTATATGTGCATGGTGTGTTTGTTGTAACTAATCTTGCCATAAAGTTTCCTTTGTAGGTAGCACCGATTATTTGATAGTTTTGTATAAGTGTGATGAAGCTTTCAGGATCTCAGTCATTTGGAGGATTGGTAGAGCTCATTGCATCTCCCCTTTCTTCAAGAAATCTAAAGGACAACCTTCTAGCTGCCTCACCAAAGCAACTCCATTGTCCAAGAGAAATTTCAAGTTCAAGTGAAGTGTCTTCCATTCACAAGTTGTATCAATTTACTCTTCTTTTTTGGTATTCTTGCATGTAACTAGATCTGATATAAATCCACAGGTTAAACTTATTCAATTTGCATGCAAGGTTTTTAGATCTAGGAATAAGTCATTTTTTATTCAAACTAGATCTAGTGAAAGTACCCCTTTTTAGGCAGTTTTTCTCACATCTAAAGCTTGTAAAGGGTTGTTGTTTTGAAAGGTTTTGTATTCTGAAATTTGACAAATCTGAAGTGTTTTCTTTGTTATCCTATAACAGCATCATAAACTCAGAAAATTAAACAAAAAATTTATTTTGTTTGTTCACCAATTAGTTCAAGTAATTTGCTTAATTTTTCAAGCAGTTTTGATGTACTCCCTAAGCTGTTCCAAAGTCACATTTGGGCATCTTTGGGGGTATTCCTCTTGCTGTTTTGCAGGTTGTTGGACAGCCAAAGAAAAACTTTGTCCAATTGGGACAAGTCGGGGGCCTCTCAGCCTTTTCAAAAGACCATAAAATCCTTCACAAAACACCTTCTTTTATTTAATAGAAATTTTGCAAATTTTCTAAAGATAGGAAGCATTTCCCTTTGTATTTGTTTAGATTGATTTGGGGTTAGTTGATAATCCTTCTTGTTTGTTGATTTTGAACAGGTCATTACAGAGGAAATGAGAAGTTCTAGTCAATCGGAACAAGTTCAAAGCTCATTCAAGCTTTAAGATCCATCTTTCAACCTCTCCTCTTCAAAGAAACCTTGTATCACTTGATAGTCTTTGTTGCTCAAAGATTACAAGTCGCCTAATAAAATTAGAGCATTTGTTTTAGGCTCTAGTTTCTTTCATTCGATCCATTCCATAAGGATCTTTCCAAGTCTCTTACAAAGAAGAGATCATTGTAATAGGAAGCAATAAAATAGGGCCTCATAGTACCCAGTTTCGGCCTCCCTTTAGGGGATTGGCAACGTGGCGGTGTGTTCAAATTTTGGTTTCTTGCATTTCTCTTGTCAAGCATAAGATAAAGGAATCAATCAATCAACCTAACCACAACACATAGATTAACTTTAATTTAGCAAAAAATCTCAATTGTTAGTTTAGTTTACTTTTTTCGGTTTTGCAATCTCAATTTGGCAAATAAACCATCCCCTCAGCTCCTCGAAAGAGCCCTGGTCAATGTGGATTAGTAATTAGTCTCACATTTCATTTCAGTATTTTATTTCCAGTTTAAAATAAACAAATTCCCCTCAGCTCTCAGTCCGGTTCCTGACCCTTCCAGTTGCGAGCTAATCTCGATCTGCTGGAAGTAACGTTGTGCTGGTCAGTGGTTGATAGTTTAATTAGGACAATCTCTAAAGTAGTTAGCTTAATGCGCGGGAAAACGCCTTGAAGTTACCTGCGAAGTAAGACAGGCCCTCTCGGGACCTGGCTTCCCACCCGTTTTGGACATCCAGCACTTTTAGTGAGTTTTACTGGTGAGACCATTGGGTTTTGGTAAAGATCTTTGCATGTTTCCAAACAAAGAGCTAACCTCCAAGGAGGCCCAAACCATTTCACTAATTCAACATCAATTTATCTTAATAAAACACATGAACTACATTGCCCACGATTCACTTTAATGCACTGGTCTCATTTTACACTCAGCAAAGCTACAAGCTTCCTTTTTACATATTGGATATCACCTTTGAAGCAAATTTAATATTTTTTGCATCTAACAAACGTACCTAAGTATCATTTTTTTATGCAAGTATATGTTTGATGTTATATCGTGGATGAATGATTGGTTTATGTGTATTTCAATTTATGCTTGATTGTTGAATGAAAGAATAAACTCCTAGATTTATTTTCTTGTACTTAGCTTAGTTCAAGCCATAGTATATTTGTTAGGGACTACCCCCCCCCCTTGGCTTCGCTAGGAGTTGGCCTAGACGGAGGAGTTGAGTATTAGGTGACATCACCTTAACTCTCACTTGCCCCCAAGGACACACAGAGTGGATTGAAGATTTCTTCCACGTCTCCCAGGTGTGTATAAGGTGGAAACAGAGCCCAAGGGGTGACTAAGGCTTAGGAATGTTATAAATGACCATGCTAGACATCTTCTAGGGTTTTGCGGAATTCCGTTAAGTTTTGATAGTTTTTTTAATTTATTAAAATTTTCTATTTAATGGAAATTTTAATTATTTTTTATGTAAAATGTAAAAATTTGGTCCTTGGGGATTTTGTATAGGGGTGTGAGTACTCAAAACAAATGGCAGATGACCCCCTACACCCTTGGACCAAGTTTCAACTCAATTGGACAAGTTTTGCTAGGTCATTGTCCATAACGAGTCAGAGTCAGTCAAAAGTCAGGGTTTAATTGGCTAAGGTTAAAAAGTCAAATTTTGTAAAAATGACTAAAGTCATGAAAGAGAGTCGGGAAAGGATTCCTAACCTTTTTCCTAAGTTGGAAAAATGATTTTCCACTTAAAAGACCCCCCCCCTTGCTAAGCCAACAACTTAAAGTGGTAGCTCCCTAGCTAAAAGTGCACCCCCCTTGCTCATCAACTTGGTCAAAGTGAAAAATTAAAGTGAAAGGGTTGTCTAAACCCTAAGTGCGCCCCTCCTTGAGCCTAACTTCATGTTGGGTGAAAGGTAAAGATGTTTTCCACTTCCCCACTCACCCCTCATACCCTAAACCTAGTCAAAACCCTAAAAGTGCACCCTCCTTGACTGTCTCCTTCCCTTGGATGAATGCCACTTAGAGCTCATCCAAGAGGGGTCATTTCTCTCTCCCAAGTATAAAAGAATGTCTACCCCTCCTCATTTCTCCATCTATTCTCAGAGCAAGTCTATGCTACCCAAATTTCTCCCACTCTCCTCTCTCTCTCTCCCATTCTCTCCTTGTAAATCTTGCTGCAAATATTTGCAGCAACATTTTATGAATAATAAAGGAAGCTTTGGAGGATCTATGGTGTGCATTAGGAGTCTTCTTCATGTTATTTATGGTGTTCTTGTGAGGTGATATTGTTGCATTACATTCCTTGTATTTCTTGCTTCATTAGTTTAACTTGGACACCCAAGCAAAGTATTTTGCTTAGGAATAATTGGTAGTAGTATTGCTATTAGTTTTGTGATTGTTTCTTTCAAGTTTGCAAAGTATTTTACAAACTTATTTGATGCACTCACCTCCTTGTTGTATTGTGTAGCAAGAAAATACTTATTTGCAGGTCACTAAAGGTTTTGGAGGAGAGAATTTCAGATCTTGAAATTCACTCATTCAACCATCTAAGGCTTCATTTATATTTTTATTCTCATCTCCCTCTTTTCCTCTTACATTGTAGCAAGTTTTATGGTCTAAATTTTGAATAACCATTTAAAATACTTTTTCATGTTCGTAATTTTTTCTTTTAATTTATGTTTATGTACTAACAGAAATTAATTAATTCTAAAAGTGTTTTGTAGCATTTTCCAGCAAGCATAGCTTGTTGTTTTATGCAGATTCTCGCCAGGTTAAGGGGAAGTGCTGCTCAAATTTGGTCCAAAACACTCAAGGAAGCCTCCTAGAGTTTGGGTATTGTTGTCGTCCTTATACACACTTGTAAATGTGGATTGTTGCCGCCCTTATACACACTTGCAAACGTGAGCTAAGTCTGTCTCACTTAGTGTGTCCTTGGAGACACAATGCCTAGGTTCACAGCCCACGTTGTCACTTTGACCGGAACCTCTTTCGTCTAGGCTTACTCCTAGGGAAGCCAAAGGGGATAGTCCTTAGTTACTAAATGAATTAAGTTAAGTTCTAGGAGTTAGTTTTAATTATTAACAAGGTTTGGGGGATTCTATTCCTAAAATGCTAAGGCAACCATGCAAGATGCAAGGGTTAGCATGAAAAGCAAGCATTTTCCCTAGGTCAACTAAGACTAGTGCCTAAAGATTGGGCAAGGGGTCAACTATGTTAAAGGGTGTTTCGTTACAAGTAGATTACAAGTTACTTACAAAATTACAAAAGAATCAATTAAACCAATGAATATTAGATACAGGTACTTACAAAAGAATTACAAAATATCTATTTATAAATGAGATATCCACAAAGCACTTGGTGCAAGATAATTAAAGAATATCTAAAGTATAACAAGCAAGCTAACCACGTTTATCTTTATGTGTGCAGGATAATAAAAATTAAAGCATTATATCACATTACCACATTTATGAGGTCATCACCAACACATCATTATCATCACGAGCAAGATCAACAACAACTTAAGAAGATTTAGAAGACTTAGCACAAATGTTGTTAAGATTATCAAAGATGATCCACACTCTTAATTATTAAACCCCCAAGTATTCTATTAGGTTTTGTCTAGGGTTTAATTATTAGGCTTTCTTAAGATTTATCAACTTTTATTAAAACTTTCACCAAAGCCTCCTTCTTCTATTGTCAAATAACTATTGGATGCTCAAGATAGTATGGCAACGAGGCCAACCCTAGCAGAACCAGTCAGCCCAAAACAAGAGTACTTCCCGGAGAAGACACACACCTGGTGCACCACGAAACAGTCCCCTGCCACTACCCTCCGTTGTTTTCCTCAAGCCCCGTTTTAGATGGTGGTCTAAGGTACCCTAAATTGTCTATTAAGTATATATATTAGTTAGGTAGACTTTTAGGAGTGTTTAGGTGTGTTTTAAGGATTTTATGACACTTTTAATGGTGATTTAGTGACTTGGCAGAAACTCACTTTGGCCTTAAGAATGCGTTGTTTAAGTTATAAGATCAAGGGCATTAACACATGTATATGTCACTAAAATGCACAAAAGAGATAGCTTGAAATAGATAACAAAAGGCAAGAACAACTTGTCAACCAATAGAGATATTCAATCACATTTACATCACATTCATTGTCTTTAAGGAAATAACATTAAGTGTGAGAGAGAAAAACGATTAAGATGTGTTGCTTACTTATCAACTTTAAAGGCAAAAGCTACTTTAAACACATGGCATCAAAGATCTATGCATTTAAGAGAAAAACCATGTACTTAAGAAGCATTAATGACTATAGATTAAAGATCTAAGCATGTAAGATCAAGATCAAGACTTGAAAGAAAACCAAGCATGCATGAGATCTAGTTAAGTTGATTTAAGATGCCCAATAGGCTTAAGCTAAAGGTTACTCAAGTATTAGATCTAGATCTAGAAGATTTAAAACATTTTAGCACTTAGATCATTTACCATGTGTAAAAAAACCCTAACCTAACCTTTTGGGGTATTCCTCTCCCAACTAGGTAGGCAATTAATAAGCTTGTTGTTTATTAAGACTATTTGACAAAGGAAGAAACAAGCTAGCAAGAAAGAGGAGGCAAGGAAGAAGAAAAGCAAACCAAGAAACAAGCAAGCAAACAAGCAAAACCCTAATCCCCACGTCTTGGTTTGAGAAGAAGCCCACTTCTTCTAAAACCCTACGTCTTAGCCCTAAGAAGGATAAAAAATCCAAAAATAAGGAACAAGATACAAGCAAGCTTTAAACCCCCACGTCCTAGGTTAAGAAAGGCAAAAAGAGGAAAATCCACCTAATTAATTGATGATTGGCATAATCCACCTATCTATGAGGATGCTCTTATGGTATTATTTTCCTGGACTCTTTTGGGAGGGTCAAGGAAGTGCTTGTGATTGGTTTCTTATTCATAAAGAAATCAATCAAGACCATACGGGACTTTCTGCATGACTTTTTGGAAAGATTTGGGGATGATCAGGATGAAATTTACAGTGAGTTGATTGATGATTTTATGGGAAAGTGGAAGAGGAAAAATCTTTCAGATATAGAAACAATCAGCTCAGATATAGAAGTTGACATTCCACCAAATCCCATTGAGGAGCTTAAAGAAACCATTATAAACATGCAGTATGCCCATGCTGAACAATGTGAAACCATAAATGAACAGTTTATGGCCATGGAAGATCAATTTGAAATAATGGAAGCTAATTTCACAGAGACTTATATTGAATATCCGAACCCCCATGAACTTGAGCTTGACAGTGAAAAAGATGAGGAAGTTCATGAGGAAATTCCTGATGAATCCATAGATGAGTCAATCATCTATTTTGAGGAGGTAAAGGAATTTGAGTTCGAGAGTGTTGAATATCTGTATAATTCAAGTCCCCACCCTCCTCCCAAGGAGCCAATCTTTTTTAGGGATAATTTTGAAAACCTTGAGGAAAACAGTGTAATGGTTCCTTTGGCATGTTCATTCTCAACGTCTCAACCAAAAGATGAATTAATTCAGAATTATGAGGAAATGGAAGGCAACTTCAATTTATCAATGTCATATCATTATGAGTATTGGTTGGCCTTCCACCTTGACAGTCATGAGCAGCAAAGTATTCAAAGTTTACACGGCTTGTCATATTCCAGTGTTTGGTTGAAAGGAATAAGGAACATGATTCTTGGCTAGTTCTTCATCACAAAAATTTCCAAGTTGATAAAACTTGGGAAGGGGTCTTCTGTGAGTCATCCTGGACAAGGATGTTTCAGACACTTGTGGCCTCATTTCATCCATTGCATGGATGGTTGTAACGTATCTCTAACCCTTCTTTGTATTTCAGTTTTGTATTATTTCAATTTATTATGTCATGATGTACTTAGATTTATTTATGTATCATAGATTTATTTTGTAGTTATGATGTTGTACCTTAGCTATTTCATTATGTAGATGTTTATAGCATTTATTCATTTGGTTATATGTATACATGTATTCTTATGTTGGTTATTGGTGAGCACTCTGTCTTGTAGGTGTTGGATTCTCGTATGCTCTCCATCTCAAGTGAGAAGATCGAACACACATCCCCATGTGGAGCCAGATGTTGACCGCCCATTTAACACCGGTGGTCAACTCATGTGCCATGAAGAGATGCATCGTCAGATGCTCATGTTGTCGAAGACTTTGGTTCTATAGGGCATGTTTGGCCCCAGCACTTATTTTTGTAATTGGAATTTCCGCACCCCTGCGTGGGTTAATAATGTAATAGGTCTACATGAGTCATGTCTAGGTCAGTTACCTTGGGATCAGTTCACTGGGAGAGTTCCTTTCACCGAGGGTTTTTTATCCTCAGGTTATCAATTGGGATTTTCAGCCTTATTGATTTCCCTTGAGTTTTTCCCTCACACTTACAATAATTCCTCCAAAGTGGTGAACGACGTTCTAATGGGCTGTGAACCTAGGCATTGTGCCTCCAAGGACACACTAAGTGAGCCGGACTTAGCCCACGTTTGCAAGTGTGTATAAGGACGGCAACATGGACTAAGTCTCAATCCACTTAGTGTGTCCTCGGAGGCAAAATGCCTAAGTTCAAGCCCATTGTCACCTCGACTTGAACTTCTTCCGTCTAGGCCTACTCCTAGGGAAGCCAAGGGGGGTAGACCTTAGTTACTATGTAAGTTCTTAGATTGATTCTAGGAGTTAATTTTAATTTGTTAAAGGTTAGGGGAAACTAGCCTATATGAGAGGCAAGCAATGCAAATGCAAAACTTTAATGCAAAAGCAAACCTTTCCCTAAGACAACTAAGACTAGTGCCTAAGGTTGGGCAATGGGGTCAACTAAAGTTACAATAAAGATTAATACAAATCAAAAGAATAACCTTACAAGAATTTTACAATTAAATTAGATACAAAAAGAATTGAAGCAACTATCAACAAGGTAAAGAATATCTAAATGATACAACTAGATACAAAGATACAATAGTCTACAAATGAAATGAACAAGCACTTGTTAGATCTAACTTCTACTTTGATTTTTTAATTTAAGTCCCCCCTAGGATTTTTTAATTTTTTCAGTTAATTAAAAATTTGCCAGAATTCGACAATTTTTAATTAAAAAATAAAGACGTATTAAAAAAGTGGTACCAGGGACTTCATATGCCTTGGGGGTGCTCTTTTTTGAACCTAGAGCACCCATATTACCTAAGCACCCACTTGGTTGAGTAAAATTAGTGATTTTAATCACTTAAAAATTGATTTTACTAAAAAAACCCAAACAAGTCAAATTAAATCAAATAAAATCAGCAAGTGATAGCAGGTGTCACCTATTTGTAGTTGTATACTATTGTAATACTTTTCATTCGGAATAAAGAGACTTTGGAGGTCAAGAGGTGTGTTATACATGTGTGTGCATGCTTGATGTCAATTTGTGCTTAATCCATGAGGTAATATGTGCCTAAATTCTTCTTTGGATTTGTTATCTTGGCCTTTGAAAGGATGCTACCATCTTGTAGGATAGGATTTATCTAGCTTGTTGTTAATCCTATTGTTCATTTATATTTAGAGATTTTGATGTGTATGCATGTTTTGGTTAACTAACATACTCTTCAAGTTTCTTGTGTAGGTGACACTATTTTTGTTAACAAGTTTATTTGCAAGATTTTAAGGCTTACAAGTTCTCATGGCTTGGAGTGGTAATGAAACTTGTTTGTCTCTTCACAACTTCAAGGATCTAAAGACTCGGTCCCTCCTTAGCTCATCTAAAGACTCCATTGCCCAAGGGTTCTAAGGCTACAAATTTTATCCCTTCACTCTTTCTCAAAGAAAATCTAAAATTTTTGGTTACTTTGTTGAAAATGCAAGTAGTTTAGATCTATCTTTATTTCAAATTCTAAATATCTAAGTGTACATGCATTAGATAAACTAGATCCAAGTTTGTACTTTCAAGTTTCATCTAAATACTTAGATCTAGCATAGGAAAAGTCTCATTTAGCATGTTTTTCTTTCAAAAAATTTAGAAATTAAAGGTTAGTTCTTTTCCTAAAGCTTTTAATTCCATATTTGGCAATTAGAGTGTCTTTATATTGCTGTTTTAAAACAGCAAAAAAAGAACCTAAGGAGACAAGCTCTTTAACTTGCTCTTCTTAGTTCATTTTGCTTATTTTTTACATTAGTTTACTTAGTCAATTTTGGGGCTTTCCTACTAATAACCCAAGACACTTCCAAAGTGTTTTTGGGCATCTTCTATCCTTGTTTGTTTGTTTTTTTGTGCAGATTTGCGAACAGATAAGAGTTAGTTATGTCCATTTTGGGTGGATTTGGAGCATCCAAGACCCCCGGAGGCACCCCCCTTTGTAAATAAACATTTCTAAAACATTGTAAAGACTTGTGACCCCCCTAATGAATGGTCACAAGTCATTCCCATAAAGTTTTGTGCAAGTTCTTTAATAAAATCAGTGGGGCTACAAGCTCTCACTCTTCATCCCCCCTGGGGGAACGGTGTTTTTGGTGATTGTCTCAAATTTTGCAATTTAGCTTAGATTCAATTTTCATAACTAAAGATAAGCTAAAAGTAATCTTTCAATTCGTCACAAAGTACTGCAATCTCACATTAAACAATAAAATTGAATAAATCTTCACATAGATTAGATTTCATTTTGGAAAGTAAATTTTAATTGTTAGTTTAACTTACTTTTAAGTCTTGCAATTTCAAAGTTGGCAAATAACTCATCCCCTCAGCTCCTCGAAAGACGGCCTGATCAGTGTGGATTAGTAATTAGTATAACATTTCAATTCCAGTTATTTTACTTCTTGTTTAAAATAAACAAATTCCCCTCAGCTCTCAGTGCGGTTCCTGACCCTTCCAGTTGCGAGCTAGTCTCGATCTGCTGGGAGTAAGTTCATACACGCTGAGTTGGTCAGTGGTTGATAGATTAATTAGGACAATCTCTAAGTGGTATAATTTGTCTAAGACCTCTACCCTGGGTGGAGTGTGTCAAATCACCTGGCAACTCGCTTTGTTGGATCTGCAGCACACCCGGTCGACAAGTTTTAGATTGGTGAGTGATACATAAGGAGGCCCAGACAATTTCATTAACTCAACCTCAATTTATCCTAATAAAATACACGAACTACATTGCCCACGATTCACTTTAAGGCACTGGTCTCATTTTACACTCAGCAAAGCCACAGGCTTTTTTTTATATATTGGTTATCTTCTTTGAAGCAATTTTAAATTTACTTGCATATAAAAAACGTACCTGAGTATCCTTTTATGCAAGTACATGCTTGATGTTATATCGTGGATGAATAATTGGTTTATGTGTATTTCAATTTATGGTTGATTGTTGAAAAGAAAAAACTCCTAGATTTAATTTCTTATACTTAACTTAGTTTAAGCCTTAGTATTTTTGTTAGGGACTACCCCCCTTGGCTTCGCTAGGAGTTGGCCTAGACGGA
>CBVK0101220445.1:0-14971 GCA_900067695.1 Picea abies | reverse complement strand
CCATAGATTTAACCATCCAAATTTTTTTTGTTGAGGACTCTACGTTTCCCCCGGGTGGTGGTATGTGGGTTTGTGCTATCATCTGTTGTTTCTAGGGGGGAAATGATTAGTTAATACTATTGGTTGGGAAGGAGTTCCTCCTTTTTCAAGGTATTTATGAACCTCAGCAAGGTGAAGGTAGCCTTTAGTGTAGTGGTCCTCCATACATACCATGCAGGGATATTTTGTCTTTCATTTTTTTCCCCAACATTCCAGTCTTAGGTTTTTGGGCGTATTTTCTTAGAAGAGTTCTTCTTTCTCTTATTATTATTACATTTATTTTTCCCTCTAGATTGTTTCTTGTTTTTGGGTGCAGTTGATTGCACTGAGTTTACCTCATAGGTTTGAGCAGGGGCCAAAGTGGAGGTGGTAGCAGGCACACAAGAGGTGGGATTGTGATCTATAGTCGATTGACTAAGTTACCATGTCAAGTGGCCAATGGTAGTGGAATATATGGGACCGAACATACCATCAGTGTGGGGTCCTGAAGATGGTTTTGATTGATCATTGGATGGACGAGGAGCGTGGAGAATAATATCGTATAATGTGAAAGACTGGGAATATACCAAATCTAAATACTAGGCATGACTGATTTATTTCTCCTTGGTAACAATGCCTCCCATGGCGACGTCTATGAATATGGGTGGTAAAAGTGACTTTGTGAACCAATATTCTAGTAGTTGGTCCATGATGGTGGCTTTAATCAACCATCTTTGTTTCCTTCATTAATGAATGTGATCATAAATATGAGTGAAGGTAGATTGTAGAAGGGAGGTTAAAATCTTAGTTCCGGTTTCATACCGAATGGGAAATTCGAATTGAGTCATAAATTCCATGGAGAGAGTGTTGAAGTCACCAAAAGAGTTCCATGGCATGTCAATGTACCATTTAGTTGTCATTATTGTGAGTGTTCTTTGGAAAAGTTGTAACTCGATGGAGTCATCCATGAAGGAGTTTGAAGAACACCAAATATGGAAGGTCATGACATGGTTGTTTGGATCTTCTCCAAGTTTTTTGTCAAACTTAGGGATGTTGAACGAGGGTTTTTTGGGGATAGGGGGGGGGAATAGGGAATAGAGTATGGGATCGTTCGTCAAACAAGACAATTTCAACAAATCTAATGTGGCTAGAAAAGGAAGTTTTCAGTTTGGTTGCGAGTACTTGTAATATTGATGTGGCATCATAGTACCAGTAGGATTGTATACAGGTTGATTTCAAGTAAAAATAATATTCCGAACTTATGTACCTGATAACCAAGAATATTTACAAGTATTTCAGAATGATGAAGAATTGGATTTTTTTTTATGAATGATGATGAATATAAAGACAGTCACATAACTGTTGTCCCAAGGAATTGTATTCAATCAGAGTCTATTTTTACAAGAGATGATCATGCTAAAAACCTCCTGGAAGAAGCATCGCTCCGAAAGGTTCAACAAACAAGAAAAATTAATATTGGAACTGATATATCCCCAAAATACGTCAATTTGGGAGTTGATTGCAGAATTGACGAAGTTGATCAATATGTCACATTATTTAAAGAATATATCAATTTGTTCGCATGGAGTTATGATGATTTGAAGGCATATGATAAAACAATATTTCAACATATTATTCCCTTGAGAGAAGGTGAAAATCATGTCAAGCATAAGATAACGATAATGAACCCCAAATTAAAACCATTGGTAAAGGTTAAATTGGAGAAATTAAAGAAGGCTCGAACAATATACCCCATTAGACATTCAGATTGGATTTCAAACCCTTTGATAGTAAGAAAGAAGACTGGGGAGATCCAGATGTGTATAGATTTAAGGGATATTAACAAATAAAGTGTAAAGGATAATTATCCTTTACCTAACATGGAGTTTCTTCTCCAAAAAGTCACGGGATCAGCCTGAATGTCCATGTTATATGTTTTTTCTGGGTATAATCAAGTCTTGGTTGCCGAAGAAGACAGAGCAAAGACAACTTTCATAACACATTGGGAGACATATGCATATGCTAGGATGTCCTTTGGTTTAAAAAATGTAGGATCTACATTTCATAGGGTTGTGGATAATAATTTTGAGGGGTTGATAAGAAAATTCATGGTGGATTATCAATATGACTTAACAATACACTAAAAAACAAGGAGCGATCAGATTCATCACATGAGGAAAGTTTTTTATAAGTGTAGATTATATGGTGTTTCCTTAAATCCAAAGAAATGTTTATTTGTTGTAACTCAAGGAAAACTATTGGGTCATAATGTGTGTAAGGAAGGAGTCCATATAGATCCAGAAAGAGTTAAATCTATAAACAAACTCAACCCCCCATCATCTAAGAAGGGACTTCAATAATTTTTTGGCAAGATCAACTTTGTATGAAGATTTGTCCTCGACTATGAAAGTATTGTGAAGCCAATCAATTTATTGTTGAAAAAGGATCAAAGGTTTGAATGGACCATGGATACAAAAGAATATTTTAATAATATTAAAAAGGAAATCACTACAAATCCAGTCCACATTAGCCCATATTTTCAAAGAGACTTCATCATTTATTCATTCGCTACAGAAATGGTTGTTGCATCTATTCTTACTCAGAGAAATACCAAGGGTTAAGAAATTACAATTAGCTTCATGAGAAATATCCTTCATGATTATGAATTGAGATATTCAGAATTGGAGAAGCAAGCCCTATCTCTTGTGAAAGTGGTGACACACTTTCAGGCTTACATACTAAATTATCATGTCATTTTTTATGTTCCATCCTCTCCTGTGAAGATGATTTTAAATCAACAATTTAGAGAAGGAAAATGGGCAAACTCGTTGGTGAATATTCAAGAATATGATATTGAAATTAAACTTGTAAAGGCAGTCAAAGGACAGGGTTTATGTAAGCTCATTGCAAATAGTGATTCTTTGGATGGAATGATTTCGATCTCAATAGGAGAACCCATGGTAGATTCAGAGTGGTATAGAGATATTGTATTCTACTTTATGTTTGAACAATTTCCATTCACCATGAACCCTAAAGAGAATAACATTAAAGATGAATTCAATCCAATATGTGTTGATTGTTGATATATTGTTCAGGAGAAACTATGATGGTATATTGCTGAGATTTTTTAATGAAAGGAAAGCTCAAGAATTGATGAAATAATTCCATGAAGGAATATGTGGTGGACATTTTTCACCTAACTCCACCGCCCATAAGATAATAAGAGCTTGGTTTTATTAGCCATCAATTTTTAAATACTCATATGCTATCATAAGGAAATGTGTATCTTGTCAACAATTTTCGGGGAAAATGAAAAAATATGCAATGCCATTACAACCTATATGCATACATACATACATACATACATA
This sequence comes from Picea abies, assembly GCA_900067695.1. Lineage (NCBI taxonomy): Eukaryota > Viridiplantae > Streptophyta > Pinopsida > Pinales > Pinaceae > Picea > Picea abies. The sequence goes on along the minus strand of CBVK0101220445.1, from coordinate 11,585 downwards.
TATATATATATATATATATATTATCACCGCTACATATTTTTTTACAAAGTAGCGAGAAGCATTGGTATTAAAAAAGGTTGAATTTGAAGAGTTGATTAAGTTTCTCAAAGATAATATTTTGTCAAGATTCGATGTCCTAGAAAAATTCATCACTGATAATGACTAGATTTTCATTAGCTCAAAATTTACAGAATTTTGTGGAGAATATGGAATTGTTATGGGGAAGTTATCAAACTATTAGGCATAAGGGAATGGTCTTGCAGAATCCACTAACAAGACACTCATTCAGATATTGAATAAAACTATTTATAAGAACTAAAGGAATTGGCATTTAAATTTGACTGATGAATTGTGGGCGAGCATAATGAATTCGAAAGACAACACTGGGATGTCTCAGTATACATTGGTTTATGGGAAAGAAGAAAAAATTCCAATTAGCCTTGATATGAATGCCTTGACTTTTGTAGTTAATACAGAGGATGCAAAAGATAGTTCACCTATGCAAAAGAGGGTCAACTAGTTATTGAAATTTGAGGAAGAATGAAGTAAAGCCTTGAATAGAACTTATCAGAGACAATAAAGTATCAATATATATTTTTACCAGAATGCAACTGTAAAGAATTTTCAGAAGGGTGAACTGGTCTTACTTTGGAACAAATCTAAGGAGAAGAAGCACTCTGGATTGGACCATACATCATTGAAAATATCTTGGGTTTTAATTATCATATGATCAAATATATGAAGGGTAAAATGGTGATGTTGTCTGTTAATGGGAAACATTTGAAAGGTTTCTTCACTTGAAATTTTATCATTTCCTTGTCCATAATTTTTCTTTTACTTAGTTTGTATATTCTTACCTTTGACTTCATATCCCAATGGATGGAATAACCTGCTCATGAATATTATGAATTCTTGACAACCCACAGGGGGTTCTCATTTCACAGTTGGAGCCAGTTGTTGAGATCATTTCTTGTTTCCAAATTTTTCCTTCCCTGTTCTATTTTCCCAACTTCTTTTTTTCAATTTTTTTTCATGCTTATGCAACTCCCCTTGTTTCCCTATTTCTTTTTTCCATTCTTCTATCCCTTTCTAGTTACCATACTTAGTCATATTTCAAAAATCGATGGGTTGGCGGGTTGGAGGACCTTCATATCCATCCACTTTCCTATGTCATAAGTCCGACCGACCGCCTTGATACATTACACTTAGCCATTTTTACAACTTCGCGAATTCTCAGGTTCAAGCTTTCATTCTCCAAATTTTGTGATCTCCAATTTGCACCCAAAGTTCCATGATCTACATTGTGACCATTATATTTGTCGTGGGTGATGAGCCCCTAAGTTTTTATTTCTCCTACATGCAAGTTTGAACGACCACCTTTCTACACTTAACTTATTTTTGATCATCCATAACCATGGGTTCGTGGGTTCCCGAGGTGGCGGTTCATAAAAAGATCCATATTCAAAATTGCTCTCGTCTGTCCCCACCATTCTTGTTCTTTTCCCAATATGCATTAAGTTTTTTTTAATGCTAACAATTGTTGTGCAGGATCCAAAAATATCGTCATTAATGGAGAAAGGCCCAAGAAATTCTCATTAAATTGCATTAAATATCAATTTTCCAAGGGATTATATTATCATCATCTCTCTGAAAATATTTATTTCAAGTTATTATCCATCTGAAGAAATACTCCCGTCAACTTATGGTAATGATATAAATATATATGTCGTATATATGATAAAAAAATATAATATATATGCTAATATGTATATGTGGTAATAAATAGATATGAAGTATATATATTTAGATTTGAATATATATATATATATATATATATATATATATATATATATATATATATTTGTTAATATGATGTATATAAATGGTATGTGATATATTATTATATATATATATATATATATAGTTGTGTTGTATATATTATATAGGAAGAAATAGCTAGGCAATAGTTTTGTGGTGATAGTTTAAATATCTTTTGTCATGAATACTATAACTTTCAGTGGTCCAGAGCATGTTCATATTATTCCTCTCCTCCTACACATAAAGACGTAATTTGGCCATTCGTAATTGCTCATGTAGGGTGTGTTCCTGATGTTTTTTACTATAAATAACTTGTTGCATGGTACATGGAGAAGTATGTGCCAATCCAGAGAATTATACAAATCCAAGATCATTCTCTGATTTCCCTTTCACTGAAATTTTTTCGCAAGATGTTGGAGTTCCCAGAGTCAACACTTAACTTCAAAGCAGAAGAGTGCAACTATTTTTTGAAGAAACATAACAATGGGCTTGATCTCTTGCCTGAATATTTGGAGAATCCTATGTCTACTCCAGAAGACATAACCAGGATCTAGGTCGAGTCTTTCAAAAACCCCTATTAAGAAATTTTGTGGTTGTTTACTAGGTTGACAGGTTAGGAAAACATTGCTACTATCTCTCACATGATTTTATATATTTAATATTTTACAATGAAATAACATGCCATCTTTGACTTGGGTAAATTGATTTCTATTGAAATCTCATCCACACTATCACACTATATAAAGGACAAAAAATTATTTATGGCTTCCTATCTGATATTTTCCATAGTGTATTGTTGTCAATTTCCAAACTTGATCATAAGTAAGAGGGTGAAAAGTGAAATAGATCTAGTTACCTTCTAGTATCATGAACTATGGAGACATAAGACCCCTTTGTATTTTTATGAAGTTTATAATGATTTTGTCTCAGACTTCAAAAGGTTGTTTTTGGGTGAAAATACTTCAAGGATATATGACCAGGCTAATAGATTCTTAGAAAAAAAAGGAACGTTATAAAAAATGGAGAATCATAGTGTCATAAGGATATTCTATTCCAAAGAAAATCCCCTTTTCTACCATATCATGTATCTGACAAATTATTTGTTACAGAGGTGGCAAGGCAATACAACTTTTGGCTACATCTTTTCCATGAAAAAAGGAAAAAGTAATTTATCCCCTTGCCATTAAAGATTTGATATTTCATGTTTAGAAACATAAATAAATTTGATGAGTTTGCAAATCATTTCAACAATGTGAATTTAAAGTATGCTAGAAATATAAAGGGCTTTCGTCCTAACAAAATACTTTTAGAACATATGCTTTCAATGGGATTCAATAACACATTCATCTAGACTATCTTGAATGAAGAATAAGAAGGTAACAACCAAAGTACTCATGTCAACGAAGCTGGTGACCTAGAAACAATACTCATTACTAATGTGTTTTATAAGAAAAATGGAAAGGGTCCCAGTGAAAGGAGCGCCCAGTCTCTAGTTGTTACTTCCAAAAATAACACATTACGGAGCAATGCTTCAATGACTCACCCAGTTAGAAAGGTTGTCAATAGTATTTCAAGTGGCGGAGGAGAGAATAATCCCCCCCCTGAGAAAATCAAGAATTCACATAAGCTCCATGTGAGAAAGAAAAAGGAAGAAATTAGTACAAGAGGAAGAGGATAATATTATAGAAAATGACATCCAAATCTTTTCTCTGGATGACATGGAGCTAGAGGTAGATATTGAGAAAATATTTCTTGTAATGGAACAACCATAAAATATGACTCAACAAAATTCTTTATTGGAAGTTGTTGCAAATGAGACCTTTAGTGAAGAGGAATCCTTCACTTTTCAAAGTGTTGTTTTTGATAAGGAGTCTAAAAAGTTGATTGTAGAAAGAGGTGACCAGAAAAATAAAAAGGGAAAATCTCTCTCAGAGGTCAACCTAAAGAACATGCGGCCATCCCAAATTTCTAAAATCCACAGGGAAACCAGGATGCTCTTGATGATTCTATTGATGATCTGGAAGATGAAAACGCTAAGTTAAAATAAAGGATCAGAGAATTGGAAAATGTATTAATGCCTCTTCCAATCCTAGCAAGTCCTTTATCAATGGTTAAACCAACTACACCCACCATTAAGTTGAAAGGATCTTCAATTTTACTCACAACAATCCGAAGTTATGTAGAGAAAAATATTAAAAAGAGAATGTCACTAATAACAGAAGCATGGAGGTATCAAAAAATATTGTTTCTTTCAGTTCAAGGGAACATGCTTTTCATGAGTATCTACAAGATGAATAAAGAATGAAGAAGGTTTATATGCTGATGTTGTCTTTCCATTAAGAATTAAAGTCTCAAACATGACAAAATTGAAAAGAAGAGAAGAGGATTTTCCTTCTCCAAGTCGAATTAAACAACTAAATTCTTGTTGGAAGGAAAAGATCAATAATTTGAATAACATTGCCCAAGCATGTAGTGAAGCCATACTAAAAAGAAAAAAATTGTTCAAAAGACTCACAGAGATAGATCTGACAGGAAGAAATGATGAGGTATAAGACTCTAAGTTATTATTAATTCAATGTTTCTAACAAAGAAACAATTTCATGAACAAGTTGAGATATTTAAGGGGTTATCATTTGAAATTTTTTATGGCATAGTTGAATATAATGAAGAAGAAATAGACAATTCGTTGGTTGATTATTCCGTGAAAAATAAAGATATTGAAGAGGAAATACATGGAATTTCTCGTGACTTAAGAGACATGGAAGACAAATTATTCAATATTAAAATCATGCATGAAATAAATGTTGCACCAATGAAAAACTACATTGAAGATTGGTTTAAAAAGGAAATTGACAAATTAACCAAAGAAGGCCAAGGAGAATCAATTGTGATAGTTCTTATAACCATCAATGAGGACAATAAAAGGAAATTCGAAAGCAAGTGAATGAGGGAGAGACGATCATACTAAGTTTATGTTGATCACATCTTTCTTTATTTATCATTTTTTCATCCGGCTAATCTGCTTCTTTGACTATAAAGGTTTAACCAAAATCTGATAACTCCTTCCTGTCTTCTTTCTAGGTCTTTCTACTATGTCATCTCCCACCATATTATTTCCATAAATTACTTATTTTTTATAGTTTTTTTTATGGTCTACAGGAGCCCCAATCCCAGTACTAAGGAAAAACACATTTAAATTTCAAGGCTTTGTAACAAACTCTATATTTTTAAGAAATCCCAAAGAGAACTATTTCGAGATCAATTTTGACTGTATTTTATAACTTTGAGTTTTGAATATGAAATATTTATTAGAAAAACAGGATCACAGAGCAATAAAAATAAGACAAATGTGGAAATAAAACAAAGAATATACACAATACAATAGAGACACAGATATATGTGGTTCACCCAATGTGGGCTACGTCCACCAGAGAAATTTCCAGGTCCTTCCTTTTTATTATAAAACAAATGAAGGCATACAACCTACAAAACACTTGGTGTAGCTTCCTCTTTTCTCTCTCTCAGAATATAATATTTGCAATGATTCATATCTGCAATACAATTCCCTCATATAAGAGGGTTTCCTTCTAGGGAAAAAAACCCTAGCATAACTTATACTGTCATATCTGCGACCTTATAATGAACGGTCTAGATTTACTATTAAATTACAATATACATTTACAAGGAAATTTTTCCTTTAGGAACTTCTCCCCTGAACCCCCACTGGGGACCCTCTTTCCCCCATACTCCCAAGCCAAGGGGATGAGGCCCCCAGATCCCACAAGGGGGGATAGCCCCCCTGCAACCCCCCCCCCCACATGGAGGGGTGTACAATATTATGGGGTGTATAGACTTCATGAGGTATAAACATGGCTAAAAACAATGACCTATGAAACAAGAATATAATCAGGCTCCACAACCAACAATATCCCACTTGGATATTGATCACAACAACTCCACTGTTGGTGTACTTGTTGGACTATACTCCACCTTGGACCTAGAAAATTTCTCATATTCAACTTCATTCTTGAAGACCAACTGCAACTAAGTAGGAACTCAATTTCTCGCTGGTTACTCCCTTTGTTAACATGTATGCAGGATTCTGGCTAGTACGTTTATTTTCCAACTTCAAATGTCCATCTTCCAAGACAGATCGTATGAAATGATACTTGACCTGTATATGCTTAGTATTCGAATGGAAGGTTGAGTTCTTTGAAATATGAATGGCACTCTCACTATCATAGTACAACCTGCTATTCTCCTGCTTCTTTCCCAGTTCCTCCATAAACCTCTGTAACGAAATCATTTCTTTACTAGACTCTGTAGCAACAACATACTCTTCTTATGTTGTTGAAAGTGAAACAACCTTTTTTAGTTTTTAAATCCAACTTACTTTTGTTCCACCTACAGTCAAAACATACCTTGTGGTGCTCCTCATGCTATCTTTATCACCTTCCATATATGAATCATCAAATCCTTGTAGAATAGTGTCTGAACCTCCAAAACATAATGCATGAGTAGAAGTACCTTTCAAATACCTAAAAATCCACTTTACTACCTCCCAATGTTCTTTACCTAGATTTTTAATATACCTACTCACAGCTCTCACTACATGTCAATATCTGGTCTTGTGCGAACCATCACATACATCAAGGTGCAAATTGTTGATGAATAAAGGACCCTATACATGTGTTATATCTCCTCCTATGTCTTGGAACACATTTCCTTGGTTAATTTGAAATGGCCAGCCAGAGTTGTACTAACTAGTTTTTCATTCTGCATTCTAAACCTCTCCAACACCTTCTCTCTGTACTCACCCTGAGACAATGTCAATTTGCGATTTTTCTTGTCTCTTGTTATTCCCATACTAAGGATTTTCTTTTTAGCACCCAAATACTTCATCGCAAATGAATTAACTAATTTCTTCTTGAGCACTTTTATATTCTGCATATTAGACCTTGTAATAAGCATGCCATCTACATGCATTAGAAAGATATTATAACTTCCATTTTCCATATTTTTAAAATAAACACAGTGATCAAAATGACATCTACTATAACCTTGTTCTGTCATAAACCTATCAAAATTCAAATACCATTGCCTTGGAGCTTTCTTTAGGAGATAAAAACTCTTCTTCAACATGCATACCAAGTTTTCCTTCCCTTTGACCTCATACTCCTATGGCTTTTGCATATAAATCTCTTCCTCCAAATCTCTGTGGTAAAAAGTTGTTTTTACATCTAACTGTTCAAGATGCAAATATTCTAGTGCCATAAGACTTAAAATAGTCCTAATTTAAGTAATTTTAACAACATGAGAAAATATTTCATCAAAATATATACCTTTCTTTTGTGCAAACCCATTTACAACAAGTCTAGCCTTGTACCTTTTTTTTCCTTCATCTTCTTCCTTTAACTTTTAAACCTATTTGTTATGCAATCCTCTTTTTACTGTAGGAAACTGAACCAAATCCCAAGTCTGGTTATTTACTAGGGAAGCCATTTCCTCTTTCATGCCTTTCTCCCACTTCTTTTTAGTGTCTACTTGCATTGCCTCTTCATAACATTCTGGTTCACCAGAATCGATCAACAATAAATAATAAAATGAAAGAGAGTGTCGTTCAGGGGGTATAATTAACTTGGTATATATTCTAACAACACTTGTAGGAGTTTGAGGTACATGATACTCCTGTTTTTGTACATTTTGATTTTATGGTACCTTTGGAATTTATTTTTTCAGTGATCTCATCAAGCACTGTGTATTTTGGTTTTTGTTTTTCCTATTTCTTTCCTTGCAACTTGTTAAGCCCTAATATTGTCTCATTGCCCCTTAATTGGGGCATATTACATTAGTAATGTTATTTTATTTATGTTGGCTTTATTCCATTAGTTGTAATTATACCTCCTAGTCTCCTATATATACCAAGGAGTCATTTTCATTTGGAATCATCTTGTACTTGAACATTTATGTGGGGTAAAAGGAGGTTTCCCCCTCGAACGAAGAGGCTTATTATCTGAAATTATCTCCTTTTTAGGGTGTTGAGTACTTATTCTGAGGTTTTTCTATGCTATACTTATATTTGGTTCTTAACATATGGTATTAGAGCTCAAGGTCGTGGGGTTTCGCTGCTACATCTGAGACACCTTGGAATTTTCGCTATAACTTTTTTTCTACAACGTTTCAGAAGAAATGGATTGGAGGATATTTAGTAGACGAATCAAGGTATGTTGGGTTAAAAATTAAGCTCCCGAGGCCTTAGACTTTTCTTATATGGCCTTATAAGAAAAGGATGACCTTGAACCATACTTTTCTTTGTTGTTGTTCTAGTGAGTGTTTCCATATCTCTTCATATTCCTTTTATGATTTTTCCAATTTCTTTTCATTGATGTAATGAATAGATAACTCTAAAAATATTTATGTTAGTTTATAAAAATGAGGGCAATATTACGTATTTTCTATTTTGAGTGCTTGTTTATAATTTATTTCTCTTTTTAATTATATATTTTCATATATAAACTTTTAAAATTCACTAACCCTTGCAAGAAAATGCATGGGTTTCCTTCTCCACTTCACCCATGTGGTAGGGAACACCCTAAAGCCCTATTTTAGGTAGAGAATCCAAAAGGGAAGTGAATAAAAATGCATATAAACACAAAACTTTGTTGTAAAACCTGTAAAATATGATTCATTTCATTCCTTTACAGTTATAAATTCTCAATAGTTAATGTGCGTATTAGTTTTGTGATCATAAAACCATCACCGATTAACCAAGAACTAAATTGAGATCTCTTTGCACATGGTGGCTATGTAACTCATAAAGAGATTTGACCTCATTTATATTGTCTTTGTAAGATAGTTTCATAATTAAAGAAAAATATAATACTAACATAACTTAAGTTGACGATAAAAACATGGGCAATGTAGAGATTGGGTGATGGTTGGGTTTCATCTCCATCACTCTTGCTAGGGTTATTTCCAAGTTCATCAGGGAGGGTTATTTGATATTAATTTCTTGGGTTAGTTTGTTAATAATTCAATTTTTATCTTATTTCCATTAAAGGGGCTTGAACGGAAACCAAAAAAAAACTCGCATAAAGATACAAAAGAAAAGATGGGAAACCAACAATCACTCAACTCTTTCCTTTCATTGTGTTCTTTAGTTTAGATTTCAACTTAGTTAATATAGGGACATGATTGTGAAAGAAACATGATGTCAAGTCATGTGGATGACTTCCCAATCCGTTGTTTCAAGTTTTGTCAATTTCTAGCTACTAAGTGTCATAGCCAAAGATTTCTCATCATGGGCCCCTTGTAAAGAAATTCCCCTTAGCATTAAAGTAGTGTGTGACTTATTTGAATTGGTTTCTATTTTCCTTAGTAGTTGAAATTACTGAATAACTTAGCAACATGTGAATACTACTATGTTTTGGTAAGTCTATCTAAACTTGCCTGGGTTATTGGGTCTCTTTCTTTTTGCATGTATCCTTCTTCCACTAATGTTGTTTTAAGAGCCCAAAAATAATATTGATGAGATGGGACCAATCCTTCATTATCCAAGATACATGGGGTACTCTTTCCCTTCAACTAGATGATCATTGTTGGCTCGCTAATTTGACACCTTTTACATCCTCTGTTGGTCTCCTTCTTGATTATTTTACCTTATCCTTGCACCTAATTACTATGCCAATTATCATATATACCCATACTTATGAAGCTGATGTGCCTAACAAGCTTCATGTTGTTAATTTTTACAATATACTTTGTTTTTAGTAAGTTAGAAAAGGGTTTAAACTAATATTGTTGATGACAATGTTCTTAGTTCATTTCCTATACTTGACCACCATGATTGGAATATCCACACATCTTTGGGGAAAATTCTAGAACTTGGGTTTTGTCACTAGGACCCTCAATGTGGTGTGGTGTTTGTAAGATCGCACCTAGGTCCAACATGGTAGCCTCCAACCTGTGGTCAAATGTCCTTAGTCAAATACATGTCATATTAGCAACAATGATCTTACCACACGATTTTTGAGTCGATGAAGATGAATCTAGAAAATAAAAAACTTGGGTTTTATGAAAAACATCCTTAATTTGAGTATTAAATGGGTGATTTTCTCAGAAAATGCATGGTTTAGGAGATACAGCCATTTGTGTAAACTAGGTTTACCCAGATTTACTGTTGCGACCATCTTCTCTAATGTTCCAGCCAAATGGAGGCACCTAATCAACAAGGAGATCGAATCAAGTTATTCTCAGCTCTTTCATGTTATGAAAAATGATTTGTAATCAGATCTTGAGTTATCTTTACAACCAAGATCCACCAAAAATGAGATAAACAATATCTTGTAAACTATTTATATTTTGACAGTTCTTATTTGAAGCCTTATTTGAAAAACATGGTTACTTCTTGTATAGATCCATGAAATTGTATAGCCCAAGGATTTAGCTCAACTATTTGTCGACATTGTTGTTGGGCATTTGGATATTTTTTTATGTTAGTAGGTGTTCGGTTCAAATCGCCCTAGGTTTGGAACACTAGTCTATGTTGATGATTTTACTAGGGATTTCACCCATGAATGTGGGGAAGCATCCCTTGGGTTTCCCCATGAGGTTTTGTTGGAAAAAAAAATTGGAACCGTTTCAACATTGCATCTAAAGTGAGAAAGTTCATTTTTTTGTGCCAACATCTCTCATGGTCATTGAATTGAATCAAACGAAACTTCATAGTAAATTTTCTAAATGGATTATGCACATGCAAGAATATGATATAGATATTAAGACAACAAAAGCTATAAATGGTATTAGATTGGATGAATTGCTAAGTCATATTCCTTGGTCATAGTTGATCCACCATTGATAGAAGACATGATTATTTATGAAGCCTTAGGCTAATGAAATTGAGTTGGTCATGAAAACATGGTATGAGCCTATCGTATTTTTTTATGAATGGTGTATTCCCACCAGACATAAGTAATAAGGCCAGGCAGACAATTTTCTTGTAAGTAGTTTGGTATGTCTTACAAGACAAATTATTTATAGAATAGGTTTACATTGCCTAGTACTGCCTCATTTTCTTATCTCAACCAAACCCAAATGGCCCGTGAACAATGTGACTATTGGGTGTGTGGTTTCCATTTTAGGACAAAACCATTACAGACAAAGTTTTACATGTGGATTATTTTTGAACTTGCCTTTATCAAGATGTCCATTTGTTGCAATGAAAATGTGAAGCATGTCAATGTTTCATTGGAAAAAAAAAGTTAGTTTCAATTCCTCTCAAACCCATTAAAGTTAAAGTCTCTTTCAAAAGACAGGGCATGGATTTTATAGGGCTAATTTTTGTGTCTTCAAGTGTTGGCTACATATTTATCCTTACCATTATTGAATACTTTATGAAATGGGAATAATTTGTCCCACTTAAGAATGTTAAGAAAGAACAAGTGGTAGAACTCATTGAACACAATATCTTGTATCACTTTGGGACACCTTCTGAGATCATAACTAAGAGAGATACAGAGGGAGACAATTGTTTATTCAAGTGTTGCATACATCGTTATCCTCACTACTACTGACTACTTTATGAAATGGGCATAATTTGTCCCACTTAAGAATGTTAAGAAAGAACAAGTGGAACTCATTGAACACAATATCTTGTGTGTGTGTGTGTGTGTGTGTGTGTGTGTGTGTGTGTGTGTGTGTGTGTGTGTGTGTGTGTGTGTGTGTGTGTGTGTGTGTGTGTGTGTGTGTGTGTGTGTGTGTGTGTGTGT
>CBVK0101220444.1:0-14734 GCA_900067695.1 Picea abies | reverse complement strand
TCATACTCTATATTCCCCCCCACCCTCAAGAGGGTGGTGGTGGGGGGAAATATAGAGTAAATCTTATTATAGTGTGGGGGTGGGGGTAAATATAGAAAAAATCTTATTAATATTTTCTCTATATTTCCCCCCAATCCCACCCTTGATATTTACTCTATATTTCCTCCTACCCCCACCCTCATATTAAGATTTACTCTATATTTACCCCCACTCCCACCCCTAATATTTACTCTATATTTCCCCCCACCCTCATAATAATATTTACTCTATATTTCCCCCTATCCGCACCCTCATATATGAGGGTGGGCTGGTGGGAAATATAGAGTAAATCTCACCCTCATATATGAGGGTGGGGTGGAGTGGAATATAAAGTAACTCTTATTTAATAATATTTTCTCTATAGTCCCCTCCACCCCCACCCTCATAATAAGATTTAATCTGTATTTCCCCTGATCCCTGGTGGGGGCAGAGGGAAATACCGATTAAATCATATTCTTATTTATGAGGGTGGGGGAAAATATATAGTAAATATTATTATTTATGGGGGTGGGGGAAATATAAAGTACATATTATCAAGATTTACTCTATATTTCCCCCCACCCCCAAGATTTAATCTATATTTTCCCTCACCCCCACCCTCATATACCCTCATATATAAGGGTGGTGGTGGGGTGAAATATAGAGTAAATATTGGGGGTGGGGGGAAATAAAGAGTAAGTATTATTAATATTTACTCATATGTATCCCCTCACCCCCACCCTCATATATATCCCTAATAATATTTACTCTATATTTCTTCTCCACCCTCATTGGGTGGGGGTGAGGGGAAATCTACTCTATATTTCCCCCAATATTTACTCTATATTTCCCTCCATCCCCACCCTCACCCTCATATACCCTCATATATCAGGGTTGGGGTGTGGGGAAATATAGAGTAAATCTTATTAATATTTACTCTATATTTCCCCCCACCCCCAATATTTACTCTATATTTACTCATATATTTCCCCCCACCCAGGGGGAAATGTACTCTATACTTCCCCCAATATTTACTCTATATTTATGAAGGGAAGGGTTCTGAAGGTTTCAATGTTGAAAGATGGATCTCTGATACCATTTTTCTGATAAATAAAGACATAAGGTGTACTTGGATATAAAGGAAACATTTCCAAGGGTCGGTCCTATAGTTTTGGGATAACACCCACATGATGGTTATCATAGTAGTGCAATGGAAGCCCGATTGTAAACTTCAGAGTGAATTAGTGTGGGTGTGTGCATGCTAAATAAGTGCCAACATGTGCATGAACAATTCATTATGTACATATTGGATCCAGAAAATGCAATCAAGTTCTAAGGAAAGGTTTTTTCATACAGGGAAGAAATATTCTAGGATGGATTCATGTCCTTGAACATATTAAGATAACAAAAACAAGGTTTCTGAAGGGAAAACAATAAGGAACCATGAAGAAGAAAATGATTATATGCTTGGTATAGAATGCAAAAGAAATAAAATCTAAGGAGAATCTATATGAAGTGGAACAAATCCATAAGTGACATTCCAAGGGTGGAAAGTATCACTGGAATCTATCATGGCAGGTAAGAGAAATGCTAACTCCTTCAAGTTATTTCTAAGCAGCTGAAAAATAAGACATTGTGTGGCATTGCATTATGCTAAATTTGACTATGTAATTCGAATTAAAACCAAATGGCCAAGGAAGGAGAAAAGATTGGTTCAAGAAAGCACAAGTGCTTAAGTGTTTAGTCAAGGAAAGGATGCACCAGTTTGGTCCATAAAAGTAAATATAGGTTAAGGATCTAAATTCAATAAGAGAGCATGACTCAAAATGTAATTTGATCATGTATGTGTTTGGTCAAATGGATACATGAATTAGTTTAATGCTGAAATTAATATGAACATAGTATGTGGCTAGAAAAACAAAGGTAGCCGAGAGTGGATTGGCTAGAAAAGATCTCACGGTAAAAATAATCATGTATACTGATTACAATGAGAGCACAAAAAGGGATGCAGGAATTCAGCAAGACTTGGGGAAAAATCAAGAACAACAAGGAAAGTTGTACATGAAGAAAGAGGTTGAAGAAATTGTTGTAGCAACAAGCATGATATGGCCTGTTGGACAACCATACTTTGAACAAGAAATTGCCATTCAAATGCATTTATGAGCATGTTGATGATACATTATTAGTGCATATAAATAATCATTGATGAATGCATATTTAATAATATACGTGTATGACATAATAAGACTAGGATTAGTCTATTGATTGGATATATATTAATATAAAGATGTTAATGGTGGTTGTTGTACCAGGAAAGAGAAAATTCTTGCATGATTGCAAGTGTTGCTAATAATGTTGTCGCATATGGAAGGGATCAACATAAAGCTGAAGTGTGGATTATAAGGATTATAACAGAGGAATGAAAGATTCTATTGTTATCAACTATCCAGGTAGCATTAAATTTCTTTAATGGAAACTATGCAGGTATGAGTTTTTGCTAAAGGAATTTTTGGTAAGAATTTCCTTAGCTAGAGTTTATTTTATCACATTGTCGTATTATTGAATCCATTAATGGGAATAAGATACCACTAGATGTGGTAAAGGATCGAGGCATGTAATGATTATCAAATCTTCTTAGCTTTTGAATGCATATAATGACATAATAACATGCCATGGTAATTTGGTTATGAGGTAATAACCAAAGCTATAAAAGGTATGAACCTATTATAGGAATGGATGCCAGAAAAACTAGTCATGTATGAGACCATGACATGGTTGGTTATGGAAAGGCTATGTGCCACACTGATATCCAATGAACTTCATACTATAATTAATATTTGGAATGCAACCTTTTGTTAAAACCAATGAACACCACAAAATTATATTCTTGGTGTAGTGTTCAGGTCGAAAAGGAAGGAATCCAAATAGTTGAGAAGGAAATAGGAAGTGTATGGAGAATGTGTCAAGGCATTGGCCAGACTTTCCAATTTTTCAATGGTAAGATACATGACTTAGATATACAGAATTATAAAAATCATTGGAAAGATGCATTGAATAGATATGCTTTGAGAGTTGCACTCATGCCTACTAAACGGTAGAGTTGCACTTATGCATGATAAAATTGTGATGCTTGAGTGCATTGTTTAATTCATTTTGTGATTGCATGCATATATGATAATTATTATAGGCTTCCAGCCTTTACCACACCTAGTGGTATCTTACTCCCATTAATGCATTTAATAATACGATAACATGATAAAATAAAATCTGGCTGAGGAAATTCTTACCAAAATTTCCTTTAGCAAAAACTCATGCTTGCATAGCTTCCATTAAACAAATTTAATGCTACCCGGATAGCTGATAATAATAGAATCTCTCATGTCTCTATTATAAGCCTCATAATCCACACTTAAGCTTTATGTTTCTCCCTTCCATATGCAACAATATTTTTAGTAACACTTGCAATCATGCAAGAATTCTCTTTTTCATGGTACAACAACCACCATTACCATCTTTCATATTAATATATATTCAATCAATAGACTAATACTAGTATTATTATGTTATACATGTATATTAATAAATCTGCATTCATCAATGCATATTTATATTCACTAATAATGTATCATCAACATGCTCATAAATGAATTTTCATGCCAATTTCTTGTGCTAAGTATGGTTGTCCAACATGTCATATCATGTTTGCTGCTACAACAATTGCTTCAACCTCTTTATTCATGTACACATTTCCTTGTTGTTACTGTCTATTCCCCAAGTCTTATTGGATTCCTGCATCCCTTTTCATGCTCTCACTATAATCCCTGTACATGATTATTTCTTCCTTGAGCTCTTTTCTAGCCAATCCACTCTTGGCTACCTTTTCTTTTCCAGCCACATACTATGCTAATATTAATTTTATCATTAAACGAGTTCTTGGGTCTATTCAACCAAACACATACATGATCAAATTACATTTCCAATCATGCTCTCGTATTGAATTTAGATCCTCAACCTCCATTTAATTTTCTGGACCAAACTAGTTTATCCTATCCTTGAATGAACACTTCAAAATTTGTGGTTTCTTGAGCCAATATTTTCTCCTTCGTTGGCCATTTGGTTTTAATTCGAATTACATAGTCAAATTCAACATAATGCAATGCGACATAATGTCTTCTTTTTCGGCTCCATAGAATTAACTAGAAGGAGTTAGCTCTTACTTTCCATCATAGATTCCAG
This sequence comes from Picea abies, assembly GCA_900067695.1. Classification (NCBI taxonomy): domain Eukaryota; kingdom Viridiplantae; phylum Streptophyta; class Pinopsida; order Pinales; family Pinaceae; genus Picea; species Picea abies. The sequence continues at coordinate 10,480 of CBVK0101220444.1, read as the reverse complement.
TGATACTTTCCACCCATGGAATGCCACTTACGTCTTTGTTCCACTTGATATAGATTATCCTTATATTTTATTTCTTTTGCATTCTATACAAAGCATATAGTCATTTTCTTCTTCATGGTTCCCTATTGTTTTCCCTTCAAAATAATTGTTTCAATTATCTTAAGATGTTCAAGGACATCAATCCATCATATAATATTTCTTCCCTGTATGAAAAAACCTTTCCTTAGAACCTGATTGCATTTTTTGGATCCAATCTGTACATAATGCATTGTCCATGCACCAGTTGGCACTTCTTTAGCATGCACACACCCACATTATTGTTGATGATTACATATGCGTGATACATCCTCTAGAACACAGACCTGAGAGAGAGCCCCTGAGTTGGGTGTGTGGTTCCTATATGAGACAAAACTGGAATGTTGTGCTAGCCTTCTCCTTACAGAGAGTTGAGCTGAACTCCAGATGATTCTTCTATGTAACGCAGTGAGAAAGAAGATCTTCTGAGTTGGACGTGCCTGTGGTTGAGCACAGGTGAACGTGTGAAATCCCATGAGTCGGGTGCATTGTTCTAAGACAAAGATGAAACGATGTATTAGCCTCCTCTGAGCACAGAGTTGAGATGATGAACTCTAGATGACCCTCATGTGTAACACAATGAGAAAGAATATCTGTTGAGTTGTGTGTGCCTTTGGATGAGCACAGGTGAACGTGATCCTATTGGTTGAGCACTAGTGAGTGTAGTTCTCCTGTGAGACGCAGTGAGATAGAGAGACATCCCTATGGATGAGAACAGATGGATGTGCCCCTAGTGGTTGTGCTGTAGTGGGTATATGATACACCTTGCTATATTGTTCAAGAGTTAGAATTACCTGTAACCCTATTTGTTATGTAAAGGGTGCAGGTCGGCCCCACGTTAATGTAAAAGATAATTAATATGGTAATTATTAATTATATTTTGAGTTATTTAGGTCGGCCCTATTGTGCCAATAGACACATCATTTGATGTGACAAGTCTTATATAAATAAAGGTGAATCCCCATTGAGGAAACACACTTAACATTGTCTCATCTCATAATTTCAGAAGTTGTGGTATGAAATTATGAGAATTACATCACCCTCTTGTGTGATAAGTTTGGTGATGGTGTGGGAGGTATTTCTCTTGAAGAATATAGAAAAGGATTGGTTGGGTTTTCTTCCCTTGTTGAGAAGGATTTCCCCAGATACTTCTTGTGTTCTTTTGCATGGTTATTCTTCTTGTGATCTTGGTTTGCTGTAGTAGTTATGGTTCAAGTTAAAATATAAACAAAAAATTGAATTAAATTCATGAGCCATAGCTCATTGAAAAATCAACATGGCTTCAAAGCAGGTCCTGAAGATGACCACTTGCAATTTCAAAAGGGAAAGGGCTTGAAGCTCTAGTTGCAGGTCTTAAGGGGGAAACTAACCACAGGCTTGAAGAGGACCCACAAACCAAGCCACATTTCTAAGAAAAATTATAGCTGGTCGCAGACCTCTAGTATTGGCCGCAATTCTGATTAATTGAACTAAGATTGGTTTTTCTTCTCTCGTTTCTTAAGTTTTATTCTAGCTCCGTGTCTATTTCCCTCGAAATTGAATTCACTCTTGATTTTTGTGAGTCTACGACTGTCTGTTCCAACAAGGCAGATATGGTTACGGTGGCCTCCTTAACCAGAGAAGATGACAAATACTTCTTAGTCGAGGTGTCTAAACTGAGGGCAGGAATGGTCACTGAATTCACATTTTGGTCTAAACTATTGGATGAACCTTCAATTGTAACTGTACGAACTATTTCAGAGTGATCCTGCATCCCAACGTAAGAATCAGAGAGACCGCAAGGGGTGTCGACCCCCATCTCACCTTTGTATCTATAAGAATAAAAAAGATAGTCGAATCCCAGTGGACGGAAAAATCCATGTTGACTGTTAATGGGAAACCCAGAGTAGACCCCCAGCACACCGTTAGAGCTATAAGAATGGAATTCAGGAAACCTGCAGTAGCCCCCAAGTGCACTGTTGCAAGCATAAGAATGGTGAAGGGGAAACATATCCCCCAACGCACTGGTGTAGCTACAAGAACCATAAACTAGAAAGCCGCAGTAATCCCCTAGTGCACCGCTAAAGCTACAAGGACAATGATGACCATCAAAAACCATAATTGCTTTGCAATAGGGAGAAAAAGTAAAATAACCCATAAACACCGAATCTCCAAAATGTTGATCTCCTCTGGAAGAGATTTTAGATTTTAGGTAAACAATGCGAACTCAAAAAAACTCTAGTCTTGACAACATAGTTACAAAGACCTGTGGACTAGTCAAATTTCTAAGTTATATCTCTATTTTCCTATTGCTCCATACTGTCATCTTTTGATGTCATATACTGAAGCAAGTATTTAATGGTGGTGCTGGTGTATATCCTAGCAATTATAGAAGGATGTTGTTGATGTTCTTTCCTATGGTGTTCCATCTACTCATGAAGTTCTTGCAACTATCAACATCTCAGATATATGCAAATAATTCTACATGTTCAATATCTAGAGACCTCTCAAGAAGCCAAGGATACACATAAGGCCATTATGAGACTTCTAATAAGTTTCATAGTTTGAGAATGGAAGAAGATGACTTAGTTACAAATCACCTCTCCAGACTCAAAAATAGAACTCTTAAGAGATCAAATTATTGATATGGGTGACAAGATTAAAAAGCGAAGGAGTAAAGATTTATTACTATTATGGAAATTTTGAACTTTCTTTTGCAATAAAGAAAAATGTAGGAAACCAGACATTTGGCTAGCAAGGAGACAAAAGAGGAAATTTAAGATAACAACAGTGGTTTCTTGAAGTTTTTGGTCTTAAATATTTTTTCTAAGCAACTCAAGGTTATTTTATAAAATCAAGACATTGGTTGACAACAAGTAGATTCTCATTATTACTTATGTCATCTACAAACAACAATAAAACCTTGATTACAGTCTTGAGCTACAAGGTTGATGCAGAAACTTGTATAAGTGGCTACAAGGGAAAACATGTATGTTTATCGAATGTAGCAGTGGCTGGTGGCCACAGGAAGCTACAACAACATAATGTCATGGAAAACAAGAGAGGAATGTCATTGATCATCATGAAACTAACAAACAAGCACAACCTCCATTGGTGTACACTCTCAAGTATGCACTTGTATATACATTATTTGCATCATTGTCATAAGGGTACTTGTAGGAGGAAGGAACCCTTGGAGCAATCGTGGATCCATAGGGATCTTAGTATATACAAAAGAAAAACACACTGGAAGTGAAGACTCCAGGTTTGATTGTTTTAATTATCATGCTACATTAAAAGTAGGTGTTGTAGCTATCACAACAATCCTTAAATTGTTTTGATTCTAGAGATGTACTCATGAATCTCCTCTAGGAGATATTCTTGTCTTGTTTCCTTTCGTTTGTTTCCTTGTTCCAGGTAGGTTAACAAGAAAGGAAGATGTTCTTCCTTCAAGACTTTAGAGGAAGTCACTTGATTGAGAGGGAGTCAAAACTATTTGAGAAGAAGGAAAAGACAAATACCTTCACCCCTTTATCAATTCAGAGGGAGACAATTATTGATCCATTTGTTCCAGTTGATATTCCCAAAGACTTTGCACTAAGCCATAAAAAGGCCTGTCTGGGCTTGAAAAACTCTGCAAGAGGAAAAAATACATGCAGATGATGGAAGTGTCAAAAAATACAAAACGAGACTTGTAGCTAGAGGATTCTCACGAGCAAAGGGAGTAAAACTATGATGAGACATATTTATTCAGTAGCATAATGCACTTCCATCTGTAATACCATCTATGAGATGGAAACTACATCAGATAGATGGATTCTTGATGAGTTTGGCTTTCAGCAAGAGTGTTGCTGATCCAAATCTATACTATTACTTTATGGTGACGAGAGCCTGATTTTGATGAATTCTTGAGAAAGTCATGTTGTTGGATACAAGCAAGTCTCAACTTCTGATGTCAAGATGAAGGATTTAGGTATGATGAACTAATTCTTGGGACAAGAAGTATGACAGAGGACCAATGAGACTTTTCTTGAGTCAAGGAAAATATACAGTGGGGATATTAAAGAAGTTCAGTTTGACAGAATGCAAATCCATGTCTACACCGATGGTGATGGATTTGACAAAAAATAAATGATGATGATTTATACGAGATTGATCCACATGTGTACTGACAGCTGATTGGATCATTGATGTATCTAGTTAACACCATACCTGATATATGCTATGCAGCGAATGTTCTTAGTAAATCCATGAGTCAGCCGAGATAGAATCGATGGATTGCAGTAAAGCATGCATTGAGATATATACAAGTCACAGTTGGATATGGCCTGAGATATGCCTCCACTGTGAACTTGTGTTTGTAAGGATATGTTGATAAATATTGAGAAAAGAGTACAATGGACCAGAAGAGCATATTCGTTTGTTGTTTGACCTTAGAGTTTTCCATGGTTTCCTGGTGCAGCAGGAAACAAAGCTATGTGGCCTTGAGTACTATAGAAGCAGAGCATATAACATTGAGTGTGGCAGTCTGTGAAGAAGTATGGATTCACAAGCCTCTGACATAATGATTTGATCATGAGATGGATTCTATTATTATAACCAGAGTTGTGTGAAGCTCTTTGAGAACCCTGTGTTCAAAACACGTTGAAATAAAATATTAGAGATATGGTGCAGAGGAAAGAAGTACACATGTAGTACCTTCCTACACATGAGAATATTGCAGATATCTTCACCAAACTTCTTTCCAATATCAAGTTCAATTAGTTCCGTGAGAAACTGACTTGGTGGAGAATGCCTCCCTAGTTGAGAGGGAGTGTTGATGATTACAATTGTGTGAGACATCCTCCAGGACACAGACCTGAGAGAGAGCCCATGAGTTAGGTGTGTGGTTCCTATCTAAGATAGAACTAGAACGTTGTGTTGTCCTCCTTCTTACAGAGAGTTTATATGAAACGTAGATGATTCTCTTGTGTAACGCATTGAGAAAGAAAATTTGTTGAGTTGGATGTGCCTGTGGCAGAGCACAGGTGAACGTGTGAAATCCCATGAGTTGGGTGCATTGTTCTAAGACAGAGACGAAACGATGTATTAGCCTCCTCTGAGCAGAGAGTTGAGATAATGAACTCCAGATGACCCTCCTATGTAACACAGTGAGATAGAATATCTACTGAGTTGGACGTGCCTGTGAATGAGCACAGGTGAGCATGATCCTAGTGGCTGAGCACTAGTGAGTGTGGTTTTGTTGTGAGACACAACGAGATAGAGAGACATCCCTTTGTCTGATCATAGATGGATGTGCCCCTAGTGGCTGAGTAGTAGTGGGTGTATGAGATCCCTTGCTATATTGTTTAACAGTCAGACTTATCTGTAACCCTATTTGTTATGTAAAGGGTATAGGTCGACCCGGCCTTAATGTAAAATATGATTAATATGGTAATTATTAATTATATTTTGAGTTATTGAGTTTATCCTTATTGTTCCAATAGACACATCATTTGATGTGACAAGTATTATATAAATAAAGGTGAATCCCCATTGAGGAAACACACTTAACATTATGTCATCTCATAATTTCAGAAGTTGTGGTATGAAATTATGAGAATTACAACACCCTCTTGTGTGCTATGTTTGCTGATGGTGTGGGAGGTATTTCTCTTGAATAATATAACAAAGGATTGGCTAGGTTTTCTTCCCTTGTTGAGAAATTTTTCCCAGGATACTTCTTGTGTTCTTGTGCATGGTTATTCTTCTTGTGATATTGGTTTGTTGTAATAGTTATGGTTCAAGTTAAAAGATAAATAGAAAATTGAATTAAATGCATGAGCCATAGCTCATTGAAAAATCAATAATTACTTCACTTTGAAGTTTTTCATACAACCAAGCTTCCATTGTGCTACTATGATAACCATCATGGGGGTGCTATCCAAAAACTGTAGGACTGGCCCTTGGAAATGTTTCCTTTATATCCAAGTACACATTCCGTCTTTCTTTATCAGAAACTAGCATCATGAAATATCATTCGTTTGAGAACAACCCTTCCCATAATGTATTACCTTATTTGTATATTGATGCCCTTTATGATGAATGGATCTTCACTAATTCAAAGAGTAAATATTTCCCTCTTGTTCCTTGATTCCACTCTAATTACAATCAATGGATTTATTGTAGTAATTTCCTTCACCCATAAATTTTCTCTTCTTGGCTTCTCAAGCCTTCATGGATGCATCTAGACTCTTACATTATCATTATTTAGTCTTTTCCTTCGATCATCTTGTGAAAGATTCTCGTCATAGTGCTTTTTCTGAGAGTACCTCTACCAAAATTTCAATCCTCTCCCTATTATGAAACCATCTCTCCACACTTCCATAGTCTCATCTTCATGCATATCCATTACTTCGAGTATAGACATTTTCAGCTGGTAGCTTCCCCAAGTAATCGTTCCACATTTTGAGGAACTGACCCTACCTTGTTACTCGTACCTGAATGTACCACTTTTATTTCATGCACTAATAACTACTGTGCACAACTTCTGCATCACACGCCAATACCTACTGTGCACACCATTTATACTTAGTTTCCTTTTTCTTCATGGAATTGCAGAATTATAAACTCGTAACCTTTCCTTCATAAGTCTTTCTAAAAAGTCTCAATACTTAACCATTTTTCCACTTCTTCGGACTTATAGACTCATAATAAGTCCCAATACTTAGCCATTTTTCCACTTCTTCAAACCCGCATAATTATGGACTCACGAACTCACAATAAGTCCCAATACTTAGTTGTTTTTCCACTTCTTCATAATCGCGGACTCACGGATTCACAGACTCACAATAAGTCCCAATACTTATCCATTTTTTCACTTCTTCAGACTCACGGACTCACAGACTCACAATGAGTCCCAATACTTAGTCATTTTTCCACTTCTTCAGACTTGCGAGTCACTGACTCACAATAAGTCCTAATACTTAGTCGTTTTTCCTCTTCCTCGGACTCACAGACTCACAGACTCAAAACAAGTCCCAATACTTAGCCATTTTTCCACTTCTTCGAACTTGAGGAATCATGGACTCACAAAATCACAATAAGTCCCAATACTTAGTCATTTGTCCACTTCCTTGGACTCATGGACTCACGAACTCACAATAAGTCCTGATACTTAGCTGTTTTTCCACTTCTTCGAACTCACGGACTCATAGACTCACAATGAGTCCCAATACTTAGTCTTTTCCACTTCTTCAAACTCTTAGACTCACACACTTACAGACTCACAATAAGTCCAAATACTTAGCCATTTTTCCACTTATTTAGAATCATGGACTCACAGACTCACAATAAGTCCCAATACTTAGTCGTGTTTCCACTTCTTTGACCTCACAGACTCACAATCATTCCGAATAATTAGTCGTTTTTACTCTTCTTTAGACTCATAGACTCACGGAATTATGGATTCACAATAAGTCCCAATAATTAGCCATTTTCCACTTCTTCGGACTTGTGGACTCACAGACTCACATAATTTCCCAATACTTAGCCATTTTTCCACTTCTTCGAACTCACAGACTCACAAAATCACAGTCTTATAACCTTTCTTTCATAAGTCCGTCCTAAAAGTCTCAACACTTAGTCGTTGTTCATATATATGCCTCCGTGTAATTTCCATGATGGCAGTACACGTCATCTTCTACCACGTCATCTGACATGTGTCCCCTCCCCATCTCATGATGATGTCAATGTACGGAAAAATACCAATTTTTTTCCAATTTTGCCTATTATCCAAAATTCCAAAAATGTTCAAATTCACCTAAAAATGAAATTCATTCTTAGGATTTCATTAGAGCTCTATAATTAATCTCAATACAACCAATTCAAGCCTTATACATAAACATTTGTTCGTTGTTTTCAAGTTTGACTTTTTCCACTTCGAATTTTCCATTATTAGTTGTAGGAAATTGGGGCTTTTTGCCCAATTTCATTTCATTTTACCATGGTCACTTGATTACCATTACATTTATTCAATTCCTCTCCAGTACAAAAAAGTTCAACCTATAGGGCCACCAATTAATTGGGTGCACAGTTGGTCGACATTTCCAGCATGAAAGTTTCTTCAATTCCTCTGCGAATTAGGAAATTTATTTAACCACTTTCTCTCATTCATCCATAGCCTTATGTTGAATTAAAATTTGACCAATTACAGGTCTAAATTTTCTCAGACAGAGATTAAAAATAGGAAAAACTAATCCTTGGACCAAAATTCCAGATTCCCCAGGAATTTGGTATGTACCAAATACTTGAATACAAAATACCACAATAGTACCAAATATATTTGAATACAATCACCACACAAGATATATGAAACAATATAGAAAACTACCACTTTATTATATCAAAACTCTTGGGGTAGGGAAACACCATACAATGAATCCTATTATGGAAGGGATCCTCTCATGTTCACTTGCCTCTTCGAGGGGGCTTCCTCTTAATGAGCTTCAGCTCCAAATACAATACTTCTCTTCATATCCAATTACATTGCTTGAACCCATTTATATAGTTCTACCATCACCTAAGAACATTCTAGAGGAGGAATCTTCTAGAAGAAGAACCTTCTAATAAATCCTCTTACATTTATTATATCTAACTACCCATTTATTATATCTAACTATCATAGTTGGCCTTATTTAATAATATAGTGGACCTAGTCCACCTTACATTAAATGGCCTCCACTACCTCTCTAGCTACCTAACATTCCATCCCCCTTATGAAAGATTTGTCCTCGACGCTTGATGAGGGTGGACAACCATATACCCGGGTCCCATGGATAATTGTGGACCATAATGTTGAAGAAGACTGGAGAACCAAGGTCCCATGTAGAAAGAAAATCCACCATGATGAAGTAATCCAACCGCCATTGTAAACCCGGGTCCCATGTCCAAGTGCTCATGTGAACTCCAAGTGGAATATTTCGAAACCCAATAACCAATTGAAAATGATTCTCCAAATACTAACACCTGTCATGTGGATCCAAATAAGAAGATCCATCCTCATAGTGAAAAAGGGTCGTAGCAGAATCTGGAAGGAATAATGCCACTGTAGAATATGCATGATGGACACTAGTAATATTCATTGGCTCCCGATTTTTCACATTGATGTTCTCTACAGAAGGTGGATTAGAGTCATCAAATAAAATATGAAAGTGGTTGTCATCCCAAAAATGGCAACTATCCATATATCAATCATCACAATTGGCCTCAAAATGATACCAAGCATATACTTCTTCATTATATTCATCCCTAATATCCACCATAAGATATCTCTGCTACATGATAGCCAATGAATATTGAATACTATGAAAAATATCCTTGAGGCCATCTGCAAGGTCATGCAATGAGTTCTTGAGGCCATCTGCAAGGTCATCCAACGTGTCAGACATTTGGGCTTTGAATATTCAATCATCTTTAGAATTGATTTGAGGGTTTGAGAGGGAATAGACATTGGAAACACCACATAAAATATACCAAAATAAATCTCTTAAAATAATATATCCAATGGAATTGATCTGGTATCAATTTGAGCACCCTATGAAAAGTTATGAACTCTGCAGTCCCGCCGCCATCACGAAAACCCCCCCAAAATCGCTGATTTTAAATTAGCGATATCTTCACTTCTAGAGCTCCAATTTGGATGATTTGTTTTTTGAAATTGGGTGAAATTGTGAGAGGAACTCAGATATGCAATTTTTTTTGAAAAATTTATACTCATATTCTACAGAAATCAGAAAAATCACATGGGCATCCGCGGAAAAAAAAAAACCCCTGAAAATTATAGATTTTAAAATGCAAATAACTTGATTTCCCAGACTCTGTTTTAGACGATTTTTTTTTTTAAATTGGGTGTTTTTCTGAGAGGAAATCATATATACAAAAATATTATGAAAATTTTACACCAAGACCTATATAAAGTGTCTGGAATGTCACGACCTTCTTTTTGTTTTCCGAAAATATAAATCTGCAAAAAATAAAAATATTTTCCCACACTTCCTGCCAAGGAAAGTGCTCTGATACCACTTGTTATGTACCAAATACCTGAATAAAAAATACCACAATAGTACCAAATATATGTTGGACAACTGAGAGGGGGGGGGGTGAATCAATTGTTACAGTGCTTAAACAATTATGCTTCTTTTAAACTCGTTGTTGAGACCCTAAATGATGATCACAATAATGTAGGGAAATAAACAATGGCACATTCAGCATCAGTCACATATATGAGAAACACAGAGACAGATATTTCCTGAGGAAACCCATACAGGGTAAAAACCTCTTTTTCTTTATATCATAAGTAATGGTTACAATATTTACATTATCATACATATGATCACCAACTCATAATGAGGCTACAACCTCTGTTTAGCAAGCTGCAACTTGCTGA
>CBVK0101220437.1:0-13295 GCA_900067695.1 Picea abies | reverse complement strand
TTTTAAAGTATTTGAACCAGAGACAGAGTTACTTACAACCATGACCAGGCCATTCCATCTTTCTGGCAATGCGCACAAGATTAGAAGAGCCCTAACCTCATCATCAAAGTCCACTTTTACATAACTTAGTTGATTAGTAACTGTATTAAATTCATTTAAATGATCTACAACAGACCCACCTTTTAACATCTTCATATTAAATAATCTCTTCATTAGAAATACCTTATTGGACGTCGAGGGTTTTTTATACAATTTGGCCAACACACCACCAACACTGCCAGGCTAAACCGTATTGTTCCTAGATCCTTTCTTTCAAGAATATCCCATTCTTTGTCCTTCATGGCCGCCGGCTTCTTTGCTACTCTGCTCAATGGTAGGAATAGATCCTTCTGATATCAATAATCTTCCATATGCATCTTCCATAACTAGTAGTTTTGGCCGTTAAATTTCTCGACCCTAAACTTTCCATCTTCTGGCATTGCTCCCACTCAAACCAGGAACCCTCTTTTCCTGCGAGTTACCTTATGCTCTGATACCAGTTGTTAGAAAAACAGGACCGTGGAGCAATAAAATAAAACAAATGAGGAAACAAAACACAAAATATACACAATACAAGAGAGACACAGATTTACGTGGTTCACCCAGTGTGGGTTACGTCCACCAAAGAAATTTCCAGGTCCTTTCTTTATTATTATCCAGCAAAATGAAGGGATACAATCTACAAAAAAACCCATTGTAACTTCCTCTTCTTTCTCTCACAGTCTCCTCTCTCATAATACAATACTCGCCAACATACATAGCTGCAATACATTTCCCTCATAAAAGAGGGTTGCCTTCTAGGGAAGAAAACCCTAACATAATCTCTATCGTTAGATCTACGACCTTATAATGAACGGTCCATATTTACAATGAAATTACAATATACTTTTACAAGGCAATTTTTGCTTCACAATGAAATTACAATATACTTTTACAAGGCAATTTTTGCTTCGGGGGCTTCGCCCCCAAACCCTTTTTGGGGACCCACTTGCCCCCAGACCTCCCAGCCGGGGGGATAGCCCCCCCGGACCCCGCAGAGAGGGTACCCCCCCTCTGCACTCTCCCGCATGGAAGAGTGTACATACTTCTGGGGTGTAAATACTTCATGGGGTATAAACACGGTTGAAAGTAAAAGACCTCTAAATCAGGAAGGTAATCAGGCTCCACAACCAACAAAGATGGCTTCAAAAAATGGAGAAGAAGAAGATAAAACCATGAGTCATGAAGAGATCATATCTACACTTCAATCACTAAAAGAAACAATAGATGATTTAGAATGGATAATTCAAAAGCTTGCAAGTGGAGAATCTTCGGTAAAAGGAGAGGGAGGAGGTGAAGGCGGTGGACGTTGAGAGCACCCTTCCCCTTCCTCTTCCTCATCATTAGTTTCTTCTGAAGCAGGTAAACATTCCTCTCATCGAAAGAAGTCCTCTAGGAAGTTTGAGGATAATCTGCCATTACTAAAATTGGATGTTAAGTTTGAGTTTCCAACCTCTGATGGAGAATTGTGCCAACCTATGATGGAGAATTGATGCCGATAAATTGGACAATTCGATCAAGAAAATAGAGGTATATTGCAGGGTTGAAAATATCATGGATGAGGTTGCAAAGATATAGTTAGATTCTTTTTTACTAAGTGGCACTACCTTAATATGGTGGGAGAATAAGATGCAATTTGATCTTGTTGAAAAGGGTAAAGTAATCTCTTCTTGGGATAAGTTTACTAAGGCTATAAGGAAACAATTCTATCCACTTCCATATACACAGACAACAATGATCAAGTGATAGCATCTCAGAGAGGGTAAAGGATAGAATATTTAGGCATATACGTAGGAATTCAAAAAGAAGGCATTATCCCTAGGAATTCCATTGTATACTCACGAAACTCTACTTAAGTATATTGGTGGTGTTAGCACTAGGAATAACCCTTAGACTATAATGAGGATAAGCCCAGTACCCACCATCATTTTATACAGTAAATATAAATGAGTTTTAAGGGGGTCAAATGGATAATACTTGAGATAATAACATTCTAACTATGAAAATATGGGCTGGTATGCATAAGCAATTTAGGTCTTATATCAAATTCAGTCAGTAAGTTGGAGTAAAGGTGAATAGGAGGAATACTTTGGTGAGAACGTGTAGAGGTGTGCTATGGACATTAGGTCTTCCAGCAGCCTAAGGAGGAAAAAACTCAAACAAAATATCTTCTTGAATTCAAATTTTCAAGGAAACTAAAAGACATTATAATAGCACTATAGTCAAACATTCATCATATTACAGTTACAACAATCCATGTGAATTAGTCAATCATAAACTCTCTCAGTATCAAAGGAAAATAATATGGAAGAATAAAGATGACTTAGATTAATCAAGAAGTCTCAAATAAAGTTACATAACCAGAGTTCCTTGGGACCAAATCTACAGTCTAGATCCCTCCTTTGATCAACGACTGGATCTTTTTGCAATTTCTCAATTCATGAGTCCACACGACTCTACTTTTTTACTTTCTCGACTTGTGAAACCGTGAAATGTTGATCTTTCACCATGTGCACTTCCCAATACCAATGGCTAGGATTGACCTAGCGACTTTGGACCTATGTCTGATGTTAAAATTCATGCAACTTTATGATCCCAATCGCCTATTGCTTCCATTTTGAGACCAATGTGGTTCACTCTGAAAGGTGTTCTTTTGAAATCGAAACTGATACCTGTGTAAGAAAATAATTGGGTCGCCTTGTGACCCTTAGAAAACTTTATGGATAAAATTTAGCTCCACAGGGAATGGCATGCTCCTTGAAAGCTACCAATAAAATGTAGTTCTAGTCTCCTTATGAATTGGGTTATGGAGTCAAGATAAAAACATTTCACCAAAGGCTGACATGTACACTATTCTACTTATAAAAAGGAAAACAAACACACATGCTCTAAAAAGAGCTTATTTATGTACAAAACCTAAACTAACTGACTTTTACAATGGGCTAGGTGAAGGAAAGCTTCCACCATAGCCATTCAAACTATTTGATCATTGAATCCTTTGCTTCACCGCAAATGATCCATAAGAAACAAGGAAAGTGTGATAGTTGGCTAATTTCATTCTTATGATCACCCATATTACCTTCAAATGTTGATAAAAAGATCAAGCTTGCATGCTCCAAAGCATTTGAAAAGTGTAACTTTATCTACTCATTGAAAGGGTCATGAAACTGAAGGCAACGCATGATTAACTTATGAAAGGTTACCTTTACTTTTTCAAAGTTGTTGACAGCCTGCTTGATGTCACCTATAGGCACACTTGATTGAAAGATAGCCACAGGCATCTGTGGGTCCAAACGTTGCTTATTTTGAATTGTAGGTACAAGTGGAAGAAGGATGGACATAGGTGGTTGTTGATCCACTGATGACTATGGATCTACATCAGGCTGTGTATAAATGACCTCTTCATGTGTCTCAACTAAGGGCTTCTCCTGGTCAAATTTTATGTCTTCCGTGACAAGGCCAACCTCTGCATCATCCTTACTATATTCATAGTGATCAAATAAAATATAATCTTGTTTCTCATCATCACTAGGATATTTTCATCAAAAAGGGGTTGTCTTTCATATCTATGAACAACCTTTAAATCAGTAATTTTATCAGGAAAATAACTGTTAAAAATATCTATTTCAGGAATAGTAATAATTGTTGCTCCTAGTTGTTCATACACATGTTTTTCATCAAGACAGGTCTTCTCATGGATACTTGCATCAAAAACAAAATTATCCATAGTCTTTCCTTCATAGGGACAACAAGTAAGAACTGCCTTACGTTCAGAGTTAAGATGATACTGACTTTGAATCTTGCCACAAGATCAGAGGTTCTCCTCTACTTCCTCAACATCCATGAATAACTATGATAAAGATGTATATTTCCTTTCTCTCAGGAGAAGGACAAGATCTAAATATTGAGCCATGACATAGTACACCATGATAGTAGTATCTGTGGGTCTAATCTTTATAGGCATATATGATAAACAATGTAAAACCTCTTGTTGAAGACAACCAAGGATTCCTCTTCCCCTCTCCTTGAGGCATTAAAATCATTCCAGTACTGATCAAGGGACTTGTTATCACCCCACCACTTTAAAAATTAATTGCATAATTCAACCCAGGAACCAATGGAGTCAACTCCAAACCCTCAACCCATACACCATCATCTCCTAACAAGGATTTGGAAAACAACCTCATGGTAACATCCTGATAAATTATCTCAAATTGATCAATAAAGTTCTTGAAATCATCCACATGCCTCACAATTGTAACATGATCCTCTCCAAAAAAATGGGGAAAGTACTTCAAGAAATCAGGAGGATAAGGATGAAGATGATATGGAAGCTTTAAAGGTTTAAAAATATTTTTCTTTAATTCTAGTTTGAAAACTAGTGGGATGAATATGAGGCTTATCACACCAATGGAAAGGGTCAATAGTAACAACAGGATGTGATGAGAGTTGAGGGTGTTGTGGATCAGTTTCAACCTCCTCGGGGCTGCAAGGGTGATTGATTTTAGGAGGGGTTTCAATATGAATCTCATGTTTATGAGTAGGCTGAGCTGAAGATATAATATCAACATCTACAACACAGGAAGAAAGTAGGTCTTCTTCATCCAAGGATGGATATATAAAGGAAGGTTAGTGATCAACCGAATAAACAAAACACAATATGATCCTCTTTATATGTGAAGGGAAAAACAAAAATGAGCTGATAATGAATAATGAAATTTCAGGAAGAAAGCTCATAAGTTGATACCTAGTCATTCCCTTCATCTTTCTGTCAGTAGGATCCTCCCTAGTGGAGTCTCTGATTGTGGAGTCGCCAGGTAGATGATTACAGTCAATTTTTGTATCCCTCTCTTGTCTACCGTCAAGAGTTGTATCTATTTCGTTCTTCCTAGGGATCTCTTCAATCTTCTCAAATCCATCCCCGACAACGGTGCCATTTATGTTAGAACTAGGAATCACCCTCTGAATGTAATGAGGATAATCCCAATACCCATCCGTTTATACAATAAATGTAAATAATTTTTAAGGGGGTCAAATGGATAAGACTCGAGATAATAACGTTCTAACTCAGAAAATATGGGCTAGTATGCACAAGCAATTGAGATCTTATATCAACTTCAGTTAGTAAGTTGGAGTAAAGGTGAATAGGAGGAAGACTTTGGTGAGAAAATGTAGAGGTATGTTATGAACATCAGGTCTTCCAGCAACCTAAGGAGGAAAAAACGCAAACACAAGATCTTCTTGAATTCAAATTTTCAAGGAAATTGAAAGACATTATAAAAACATTATAATCAAACATTCATCATAATACAGTTACAACAATCCATGTGAATTATTCAATCATAAACTCTCTCAGTATTAGAGGAAAATAATATGGGAGAAGAAATATGACTTATATTAATCAAGAATTCTCAAATCAAGTTACATAACCAAAGAACTAGTGTTCTTCATCAAAATATTACAATAGCAGGGAGCCTAGATCAACCATTCGACCTTAACAAAATATCAAAATTGAGTATATATAGTCAAAACTATTGCAACTACCAGGAGTGTTATTGGACCCTTGCATTCAAAGCTTCCAGTCGATGCCCACTCTGTTATACTGTGTGGGAATTCTTCTGTCAGAAGTGAACTTATATCAGCATGGGTTTTGTAGGAAAATCTACTCGCAGGAGTAACAAGAGCTGACGATTCAGTCCCCAGGGTCGGACCTTCCATACCTTCCATTTATGGAGTGAGCCGAGTCTTCAACCACCACTCCTTTTTTCATTAACTTCCTTCATTGGGATCAGGACGAGTCTTAACGCCAAGGGATCTACCATGCACTGCTAGTGGCCCTTTAAGTCATCTCGACACCTTGAAACCATGAAGGTCTTGTTCTTTAACTCACACGGGCATCTTCGAATTTTGGTGTAGGTCTCATGAAATTCACATTCTTTCCTTCACACTCCCAAAGATCTTGGTACCAGCTTCTCCTTCACCGCATTTTTCCTACATGCAACCTTGAGCCATGACCATGGGCCCAACTCCTGGGTGCATCAAAATTTCACGTTTTGGGGGCCTTCACATCACTTGACTACACTCTCTCGATACTTGATATTGCAAAAATTCCCTTCTTCAGATCGACGTTCGCATCAACTATGCATCCAATGACCACGATTTCTCCCAAAACTCCCAAAATTCATTTCCGTGAACCATCATATTGGCTTCCACCTATCCTTATAAGATCCACTGTCCATATTTAGTCTTCATCGTATCGGGATTTCATGTCTCGGGAAGTTGAAATGCTACTCACCTCCCTTCTCCTGATTTCTGATTCTACACTTTCCTCAGATCGATAGTCCACTTCTTTCCTCAATCCAATAGTTGCAATCGCTTCCTTGAAAACTCTAGTCACCAATCATCCATTGGGTGCTTACCTTTATTCTTGGGCCCACGTCCTATGTGACCTCAGGCTATGACCATGGGCCCAATTCCTGGGCGCTTCTCGACTTCACACTTTGTGTTGTTGGAAGATTTCTCATCTTCCTACTCCCGAAACCTGAACTTGAGATTTCCTCGAGACCAAATATATGGTCCAGATCCCTCTTTTGATCAATGATTGCGATCTTTTCGCAACTTCACACTTCACGAGTCCAAACGACTCTGCCCTTTTACTTTCCCAACTCGCAAAACCACAAAATGATGATCTTTCACCATGTGCCCTTCCCAGTACCAACGACTAGGATTGACCTCCTGACTTCGGACCTGTATTTGATGTTAAACTTCACTCAACTTTATGATATTGATATCATTTTTCTTTCATTTTGAGCCCGAAGTGGGTCGCTCTCAAAGGTGCACTTTTGAAATCGAAACTAATACCTACACAAGAAAAGGATGGGGTTTCCCTGTGACCCTTAGACATATTTATTTGATAACAGGTGGCATGCATTCATATCTTTGCCCCACTATTCTAATGTTTATCCCTACTAACATTGATAAGGTATCAATACAAGCTACACATCTAGAGGTTAGTAAGGGTAAGCATGTGAGTGAAGATAAAAAGCCATTCAAGTTTGAGAACAAACTAAAAGGTAAATGGAAGAGTAAGAAATCAGCCATAGGGAAGCAAGATGAGGGAATACTTGCATGTTACCACTATAAGAGAAAGGGACATGAGGAATCACAGTGTTGGAAGTTGCATCCATAACTAAGGCTGAATAAATTCAAGGATAAAGGGAAGCAGGAGACTATTGCATTAGCTCATCAAGATATAGGGTCATATTTCATAGATGAATATAATATCGCAGCCATAGGAAGAAAATCTATATCATCTATCAAATCGAATTCTCCAGCTCAATCTGCCAAGATAGAAAGTGTTATTGATCATAAGAAAAGGAGTGATATTTTTCATGTCAGAGTTATAGTCAAGCATAGAAAGGTAGATACTTTATTTGATAGTGGATCTCAAGTTAATATAATATCTGAAGAAATTTTTAAGAAGATGGGATTGAAGATGAAACCTCATAAGAATCCATATCCATTAGGTTTGGTGTGTGACAATGCTAAGTTGCAGGTAACAAAGCAGTGCAAGATCAAGTTTGCAATTACAACTAACTTCTTTGATGAGGTCGAGTTAGATGTTGTGCCTCTTGAAATTTGCAGCATTGTCTTGGGTAGTCCATATATATTTGACAGAAAGGTTGTCTTCTATCGAGATGAAAAAAAATATCATATTCTCAAGGATAGGGTTTATTATATTGTTAGAGCTCATCGCATCAAAACTAATGTTTCTTTAATGAGCACAGGTAAAATGAAGAGAATCGTGAGTGCAATTAAATATTTTGTTCGCATGATAGTGAAACAGAAAGAAAACAATATAACATATGATTTAGTAGGTTGTGATCCAAATCATAAAAATGAATTGATCAACATCATATCTAATTATGATGATTTGTTTAAGGAACCTACAAGGTTGCCTCCTAAAAGAGAGGTTGAACATGAAATATATTTACAACAAGATGCTCCTCTTCCAAAGATTTGAATGTATAGGTCATCAATGATCAAGAATGTAGAAATCAAGAATAAGGTTCAGGAGATGGTCGATAAAAAAATCATCATACCAAGCTCCTCTTAGTGTGGGTTTCCTATTGTATTATTTTCGAAGAAATATGGAACGTGGAGGATGTGTATTGATTTCCGAGCCCTGAACAAGATTATAGTAAAGAATAGTTATCCTCTTTCCTGAATAGATGATCTATTAGATCAGTTAAATAATGTTGTTTATTTCACTAAGTTGGACTTGAGAAGTGGTTACCATCACATCACAATTGCAGAAGGCAACATATGGAAGACTTCTTTCAAGACCAAGCAAGGCTTGTTCGAATGTTTGGTTATGCCATTTGGGTTAAGTAATGCACCAACTGATCAAGGTGGATATTTGTGTCCACCCACCTATTCCAACTAGCTCCTCTTGACAATTTTTATTTTAGCATGTCCTTTTGTAATTCTTTGTAATTGTGGGTTCTACACTTCCAAGGTTGTCTAAATCCCTACACATCTTCCAGGTGGATATTGGTGGCCTCCCACCTAATTGAACTAGCTTATTTTGTATTTTTTCATGTCAGAACATCTTTATGTACTTCTAGGGTCACTTTGGGTCCCTACAAAATATTTTTTGTCTCAAAAATACCTTTCCAACGTGATATCACGCACCTAAAATGGAGGTTGTATAGAAAATTTATGACCCTGGGAAGTTGAGGTACCAACTTACTCATAAGGGCCCACACAACTTTTGGTGTTTCATCTCATAGGTTTAGGTTTTTGGATGTCTAGGGTTTTGTAATTCATGAGTAATGTTAAAAATGCCTCTGGAGCCTCATTGTAATCATTCTTATCAAACGGATGCGTGTAGAACCCACATCTCTTCTTAGAGATAGCTACCATCCTTTGAGAAAGTGTTTCAGTTCTGTAGTTTTACAGTTTCATCCTATTTCATTTATTCAATATGAGATATTGTTCATTGGATATCTGTGTTGTTCTTCATATCTATGTGTTTATTATGGTTAGCATGTTAATCAATTCAATCCTCTCCTAAATCTGAATGAGTGGTATCAAAGCAGTATGCTCTTCATTTATTTTTCTTCATGCATGTCCCCGACAAGATATGGGTATAAGAAGTTGGGACTCAAACCAGTCAATTCATTGCAAGATCGGTCTCACCAAGCCTAAAAAAAACCCATGGGGGATGAAAATAAGGATGATGGAGTAGGATATCCTTTTAAAATGTTTCTCGAGGAATCCCTTGTGTGATAAAGGAATGAAATGATGGACAACTTTGTGCAGATCCTTCGGCAACTCCCCATAGGAGAAGCATATTCATCAAGTGGCCATGCAACCCGCTTCAAGGCATAGGTAAATTTTGATATTCCATTACTTGAAAGACTGATATATGTGGATTTTGTAGATAAATGGTTGAATCTACTCGAAGGGTATTTTTCAGTCCACAATTTTTTCGATAGGGAAAAGATTAATTTTTCACTCCTCAAGGCCATCCCCCATGTTAAGGACTAGTGGGATACATACTCTGAGGAAAGGGCCATAGAGGAATCTGCAATATTTTTGGTTTACCCTACATGGGATTCCTTCTGATATTCCATTAAAGAACAATACTACCCTATTGGAAGCTACGAGGACTAGTACACAAGATGGACCACCCTGCATCAAGAAAGGGACCATAAAATACCATATTTCACCAATATTTTCCATACCATGAGCACCAAATTGGGTATCGAATACTCTCAATGACATATGGTTCTCAAATACCATGGCTATTTTCATAGATACATTCAAACATAAATGGAGTTCCTGGGCATCACCTCATTGGGTATGGCTTATATATATGTTGTCAAGATCGAGAAGAAATTTAAGAATAAGAGGCGAGAGTTTGGATCTACAAAATCCTCACAGCCAAAGCAAGGAAAAGGCAGCCCCAACCCACACAACAAGGGACAGAGAAACGATGGATACTATCAAGACAACTAGTCCAAGATGCAACACAAGAAGGGAAATGAGAAAACGAAGAAGGACACGGGAAAATGGTGTGAATACCATAAAATCCCTTGGCACAACACTGAATAATGTAGTTGCAAGTAGTCACTCATGGTCAAGCTGAAGGATTCTGAGTCAGAGACCAATTATGACTCTGAATCAAATCCATAAGCAGGGAAGCAGATTATCGATGTCAAACCCAGTGCCACTTTTTCTACCACCAAAGTCCATCCAAATGAATCAGAAGAACCAGAGGAAGGGAAACGCCTCTTTCACTCACAGATGTGGGTAAAGGGGGCTTCGTTTCATTTCATTGCTGATAGCAGTAGTTAGAAGAACCTGATCTCAATAGAGGTCATCAAACAGTTGGACCTACCGATGACACCTCACCCATATTCGTACACCATCAACTAGCTTTTCCAAGGAATATATCTTCGTGTCATCCAACAGTGTTTTCTTCCCTACAACATCAATCCTTTCAAAGATGATGTATTGTATGATATTTCTCCCCTTGAATTTTGTGATTTTCTTTTAGGACAACCATATTTGTGGAATCTTCATGATATGTATGAGTCTAGACCCCATAGTGTTATTATTACTTTGGGTAGATAATTTTACCGGATACCAAAGTTAGCACCACCTACCGCTATTTTTTTAATCTTTGCTAAGCAATGAAGTAAGGTCATTTCATAGACCAGGAAGTCCATATTCTTTATTATCTGTGCTCACGGTAATAATAAGGTCATTTTCGCATGTGTGGCCTCTACACATAGCCTCTCTTTGCAGAAAAATCAAGTGGACGTGATTGTGGAAGAGTATAGAGACATCTTCTCCTAACCCACCGGGGTATCGATGCACTACCAAGTAAAGCATCCAATTGATCTAACCCCTGATGTACCTATGCCTAATGGACTAGTATATCTTCGCTCGTTGATGGAAAATGATGAAATAAAGCATAAGATCCAAGATCTCCTTCAAAATGGGAACAACAGAACCAACCCCTCCCCTTGTGGAAGCCTGATTGTACTAGTGCAGAAGAAGGACGGGACCTGGCAACTTTTCATTGATTACAGAGCATTAAAAAAAATCATAGTCTGGATTTGGTACTCAATTAATAGGATTGATGACCTTCTTAACCAACTAGAGGGGGGAAAGTTCTTCAACAATATTGACCTAAAGTTTGGTTACCACTGGTTTCCCATCGAACCAACTGATGTATGGAAGACAACTTTCAAATCTAAATAAAGTCTCTTTGAATGTTTGGTCATGCCCTTTGGCTTAACAAATGCACCATTCAATTTCATGACGTTGATGGATGATGTATTGAGACCCTTCACCAACTCTCTTGTGGTGGTATAATTGAATGACATCCTCATCTTCAGCATAACTTGGGAGGATCACATGTGGCATATTCAACAGGTTTTGAGCACTCTGCGACAACACAAGCTATATGCCAACTTGGAAAATGTTCATTTGGCATGAACATGGTCCAATACTTGGGCTACATTGTTGATGAGCATGGGGTACATGTTGATCCTACTAAGATCCAAGTCATTTGTGACTAGCCATCCCAAACCACACTAATCAAGCTTCAAAGCTTCTTGGGACTAGCCAACTTGTATCGATGGTTAGTGTTGGGATTCTCCCATATTGTATGGGACCTCAATCACGTGACCAAGGGCAGTGGTAGGGAAAATTCAGTGTGGGGGAAGGAACAACAATGAGCATTTGATGATCTAAATCATTTATTGTGCTTAGCTCCAATACTCTCCTTACTGATCTGCAACAACTGTTTGAAATTGATACTAATGCATACGACTATGTTGTAGGTGTATTTCTCACTCAACACGATTGTCAGGTGGAATGTCATAGAGAGACACTCTCAGATACTATTCATAAATACCCAACCTATGACAAGGAAATGTATTCCATTGTACAATCTTGTTGTCAATGGAAACATTACATTATGGGAAAGGAGACAATCATCCACACTAATAAAATGCCTCTGTAGTTCATACAGACACAGAGGAAGCTATAGAATGACCACCATCATAAGTGTTCCACCTACCTACAACAGTTCCATCTCAACATAAAGTATAGACTAGGAGCACAAATCATGTCATCGACTGCCTCAGTCGACCTCCAATGGCTACACTCACCACTCTGCTCCATTCTTGTGGACATGAGGTATTTGAGTGGCCCCAACTTTATCAACAAGATCCTGACTTCACCACCACCTATCAACTCTTAGGTACAGGTACGATTGTCACCGATTTTCAAATTCAGGATGGATTGTTATTCCATCTAGGCCATCTATGTGTTCCAACAAGAAAGCATGCAAATTTAATTTGGGAATCCCACTACATTCAGATGGTAGCACATTTTGGTGTGGAGAAAATTGTGGTTGTGCTCCAAAAAAAAAATTTATTGACCAAAAATTCGACTGTACGTCAGCAAGTATATCACATCTTGCACTGCATGTGCCATTTCCAAGCCATCCATCAAGAAGCAAGGATTATACACCCCTCTTTCTACCCCCGAGAATCCTTGGGAATCCATCTCTATGGATTACATGCTTAGCCTTCCTTCCACTAAGCAAGGAAATGATTGTGTATTTGTGGTTGTTGATTGTAATATCCCCAGGTTGAACCAATTGTAAATGTAATAATGTACTTAAGCTAGTGAGATGTTTTGATATAATTTTTTATGCACCTTTCATGGCATAGTGCATGCAGGTACTGCATAGCAAAAATGATGAAATGAACACATTCCAGGATACCGCACGCAACATCTTAAGTGCACGCGATGTTGAGGCCAAGGAGCCTTTATGTATATGTTGTGTTTTATAGGCTGGTGAGCCATTTATTATAAGCTAGGATGCTTATCTTTTGAATTAAGGCCAGAGAGCCTAGATTATAAAGGCCAGTGCACATATTTTTGTATATGTCTCATGATTAATATAAAATACATCACTGCACGCAAGCCGACCACGATAAAAGAGGTGGGGGACTAAAATCCACTAGTTGGGGAAAGGGTGGGGCCTAAAAGTTAAGGAAAAGGGCTAAGTCAGGGAGCTTAAGCTAAAAAGGAATATTATGTTAATATTTCTTTAATCATAAAGTATGGATAATTATTTTATCCTAAGTTCTAAATTTGGGGACAAGTGGACCAAAGTAGCTCCCAACATG
>CBVK0101220434.1:0-18022 GCA_900067695.1 Picea abies | reverse complement strand
AGCGTTGAAGAAATGGAGGCACTACTTGGTTCTGAAAGAGTTTGTTTTGTATAGCGACAACCAAGCCTTACAGTTTATAACCAGACAGGAAAAATTGAACTAGAAACATGCAAAATGGGTTGAATTTATGCAAAACTTTACTTTTGTTATAAATCACATTTATGGGAATGCTATCGAGGTTGTTGATGCATTGAGCAAGAAATGTTTGATTCTGCGGGAGTTTCGAGTGAAGACCTTAGGTTTTGATAGCCTTAAGGAAATGTACAAAGATGATTCAGATTTCAAGGACGCTTATGAAGCATGTGAGAATATTGTTCTGAGAGATAGAATCCAATGGATTGAATATTGATTCAGGATGGACTGTTATTTAAAGGAAATCAGTTGTGTATCTCGAAGAGTTCTATGAGATAAAACCTTTTGAAGGAAAAACATAGTGGGGGATTGGCTAGACACTTTGGCCATGATAAAACATTTGTGCAACTGAATATTTTTTATTATTGGTGAGGGATGAGGATGGATGTCAAGAAATTTGTCAACATATGTAGAATCTGCTAGCACGTAAAAGGGAAAAGATAGAATATATGGTTTTATCAACCATTGCCAATTCCAGAGAGGTCATGGGATGCGGTAAGCATGGATTTTGTGTTAGGACTGTTGAGGACACATAGAGGTTCTGATTCCATATCCGTGGTAGTCGACAGATTATAAAAAATGGCACATTTCATTCCATGTCAAAAAACCAGTGATGCAACACACATTGCAAATCTGTTTTTCAAAGAAGTTGTTCAACTTCATGGTTTACCCAAGAGTATTGCTTCGGACAAAGATACCAAATTTGTTGGTCATTTTTGGAGGACAATATGGAAGAATCTAGGGACGAATCTATCTTTTATCTCATCCTATCACCCTCAGATGGATGGACAGAGTGAGGTAGTAAATCGAAGTTTGGGGGACTTATTGAGGAGTTTAGTAGTTGAACCTCATAGTCATTGGGATCAGATTCTACTGCAAGTGGAATTTGCATATAATGACTCACCTAACAGGAGCACAGGACAGAGACCATTCTAGATAATATATGGAATGCAGCCAAGAGTAGTATCTGAGTTGAGAGACTTAGATCAGAATGAGTTCAGGAGTGCTGGAGCAGAATATTTTGTAGTAGAGATGCAGGAGCTCCACAGTAAGATTAAAGAGTGGTTGCAAAGTTCCAACCAGGAATACAAGCACAGAGCATACCAACATAGGAGAGAACTGGAATTCAAAGTGGGATATTTGGTCTTATCACATATAAGAAAAGAAAGGTTCCTAAGGGGAACATATAACAAGTTGAAGATGAAAAAGATAGGGCCATGTAAGATTTTACGAAATTTGAGACCAATGCTTACGAGATAAAATTGTAAGATGGTGTGGGCATATTGCCCATATTCAACATAACTGATATGTACCCTTACAGATCAGATAAAGCGAGAGGAGAAGAGAATCAAAAGGAAGTTCATTGGGTCAAACAGATGTATGTAGCTAAAAATCAGCAGATGGAAAATATCATTGATCAGAGAGTTGGTAAGAAAACCCTAAGGAAGACATATTTTGAATATATGGTAAAGTAAAAAGGAAACCTAATTGAGGATGTTAGGTTGGAAAGCGAAGAAGATATCTATAAACATGGACAGTCAGTGCAGGATCTCATGGACAGAAGTCCATGAATTTTTCAGCCAAAGGAGCATGACGCAGGAGCATCGCCAACAAGCGCAAGTGGAGGACATCTAGATATACACCAGCACGCATTTTGAATATGTTTTGAAATTTAAAGATGAAACATTAATGTAATAGCTGAAAAGGATGTAATTTCTCTTAAATGTTTTGGAAATTGTAATGCAGATCTTGAGTGTTGCTCTCATCTTCCGATTGTAGGAATTTATTGTAATCAATGTAAAGTAGTTGTAGTATTTAATTTGATAAGATAGCTTAGAGTTGTATGAGAGAAAACTCAAGAAATCTCCCTCATATGTATTGTTGTATGATTATTCTCATTAGTATGATGAGCAGAAGTTGTAGAGAAAAAGAGCATAGGAGAGAAGAGAAGTACAGAGATTGTAGAAGTTGTTTGAACAGATAGTGATTGCTATAGAAACCATGTATAGAAGCACTGAATTAATATAAGAAGGCTTTAATCCAATTTCACGGTGTGTTATGGTTATTGTTTGCACCTATTGAATGGTATGTTTACAGTTTGCTTATATACTCTGTTATGCAATTGTTTCAATGTTTTATGTGTATGATTTCATGTTGAATGTATGAAGTCTGTGAGAAGGAGAGTGTAAGTTTCAATTTCTCCTCATCCTAAGAATTCCTAGAAGGAGTGCAGTGAAGGTTTGCAAGGAGTGCGTTGACGAGATTTTGAGTTTTACCTCAAAAAATATCAGGAGAGATAGAGTTGTTCTTATACCAATAGAAGTGCAAGTATAGCACAGAGACATGCAAGATGTGCACAGGCTGAGAAGAGTCTTAGACTTTTCCAACAAGGGTGAATGGTTGAAGAAATTTTGTCGCAAGGAGTGTGCAAGGTTGAAGTTCTAGATAACTGGAGGTTATCATGAAGCCACAAGGAATGCGTGCAGAATTCCTTAGAATCCAAAAGTTTGCAACAAGGATCAAGCTCGGGAGGGATAAAGACTCGAAGAAAGTCCAGAGGAAGGACAAGGGTCGAAGTCACCTCGTGGAAATCAAGCTAAGAAGGAAAGACGCCAAGTTATTTGGTGAAGAGTCTTTGAGAGCCTAAATGGACGGTTGAGGTTCTTGGAAGGAGAAACACCAATTTTCCATGGACCGTCAGATCTAGTAGATCTGCGGAAGGATAAGACCAAGTTTCTTTCAACACTTGCGAGTTCAGGAGAGATAATAGTCATTAGATCTCGAGGAGCATGAATTGTTGATTAGTCATTCCAAAACATCGACATTTCAGGAGTCGAGAGTATGGAGGAAGTTGTTTTCGGGAATCGCGAGTCACAAAATATCGATAGGAGAAGGAAGAATCTGGAGCGTTGGATCACGGGGAACCAGGACCATTGATCTTTGGTGAGGAAATTTCGTCATTTCGGATATCGAGAAAAGGGAGCAAAGTTACATCGTCAATCCCCGATACACGAAGTCCCTATACGCTAGAAGGATTGGGCCCCAGGTTGCAGCTGAGGGTCACATAAAGAAAACTTAAGGGAGGAGCTAGGGACCGTTAGCCGATTTCGATATTTCAGGAATCGGAGGAGTCAGGGTTCCTAGCAACAGAAGTCCCGACATCACAAAACCCGACGCACCTTTTTAGGTTAAGGTTGTGATCACGTCGGTGGTCACGTGGAGTGGAGGATTGTGTCTAAGCGCATGTTCATGCGGGCAGAGCTTAGAAAAGGGCATGTGGTCATTTAGTGTTGAAGGTTCCAACAGGGACCGAGAAGCCATTTTGGCTTGGGAATTTGAAGATCCAAAGACCGAGAGGTCAACAGACCCTGCTGAGGTGGGGGTCTACGTCACATTGTGATGTAGGTTTGATCATTATGATGTTGTGAATGTGATCCTGCAACATATTTCAGTGTCTGAATCTTGAGTTCAAGATTTCTCTTGAGCCTGAGTTTTTATTCACCAAGTTGCTTGAAGGTAGGATGCCCATACTTGTTCACTTTTTCACTAAGTCTTCCTTTTGCTCACCCTTAAACTTAATTCACTGACCGAAGTTAATGAGGCCCTCACTTCCCTGTGCATTTCATGCCCAGTTTTTGTGTTAAACTCATTCTTGTATCGAGTTTAGTCCATTTGACCTCCATTCATAAATCAAACATCCACCAAACTTTTTGATGGGTATTGGGCTTATCCTCCTGCAATCTGAGGGTGACTCTCAATGATAACATTTATGGCGTTGTTGTTGGGGAATGAATTGAAGACATTTCCCTGGGTAAGAACAACAAATAAATTATGATTCTGAAGGTGCATCAAATATCAATGACTTGAAGATTGCAACTTGCACCTGGCGACTCCATTGTTTCAGTTGTGACTCTGAAAGGCAGACACACGAGGTCTACTCCACATCTACCTCTGAAAAACACCTGAAGCTAACCCAGAGAAGATTATCAAGAAAGGAAATCTTTCTCGTGAAGGATTTTAGTTGTTGTCCCATATTTAAAATCTCCCAAGGAGAACGACAACTACCAGAGTTGGTCTTTGATGGTGAACAAAGACTAGATACTTTCAGATTGCATATCATTCCTGGTGACTCCATGTTTAAAGGATCTAGTGGAAACTCCACATTTTTAAGAATTCATGTTTTCAAATGGAAGCCATCTTGGTTCGGAGGTTTGATCCTTTCAATTTCTTTGTCGTTCCTGGTTTTCCAAATGTTGTTCCTACTATTGATGAGTGGGGTGATTTTTTGCCCATATTTAGAGAACATGTTGAGTTTTTGTACCTTAGGAGGTGTTCCTCGTGTGTTTATGCTATCCTAGACACATGTGAGATGTACTATACACTTTGTGCCTTGTACTTTGTGTCTAATTTCACTTTGACTTAGGAGTTTTAAGTCAAAAGTGAAATTTAGTCATTTATGCCTAAAATGACTATTAATTCACTTTGTGGGTGAATTAGAGACATAAAGTGAACTTAGGGAATTTAACCCAAAGTGGGTTATTGAGTGAGATTATTTTTGAGTGATCTCAACCTTTGAATAGATGGGAGATGGGATGATCTCAGCTATCCATATCTTAGGTTTCCTTATGGAGGTTCAAGAGGGGCGCAAAGGGTGAAGGAGAGCTCATAACTTCATTTTCTCACTTGGAGAGGAAGAGAGGGAGATTTTCTATAAGGTTTATTGCATGAGGTTGCTTTAGCTTGGGTGCATGCTTTCATGGAGGGAGGCATTCAGCATCTATCTTGGTTTATTTATTGAGGAGGTTTCATTATTGTGGAGGGTGCACTTGTTGAGGAGGGCGCATCAGTAGTGGGGAGGACTTCTACCCATCATATTGCAGTGAGATCAGTTGCAGAGGGAGGCCATCTAGTAGAGCTTCATTCCTATGGAGGGGTTTTCTATTATGAACTCAAAGTTTGCATCTGGAGTAGTTTCAATGGTTTTGAGAGCATTTATGGGGGGCGCACCTGGTCCTTTTGGACTTGTATTCCATCTTGGATCAAGATGTTATTATATCAGGTTCATCTATATTTTGTATTTTTTGTATTCCACCATCTTCTTTCCTCATATATAGACATATATCCCAAACTGGTTTTCCCTGGGGGGGGTTTATCCAGGGTCACGTTGACCAAAAATACCTGTGTACAAAATGATGTGTGTTAGTATTTTAGATCTTCTTATTTTCAGTTGTAAAGATCTTTAGGTGTGTTGTATTTATTTTAGTATGCATGTGCTAACTTCTGGTTACTAAAAATACATGCTAGAGCACCTAAAATTGCAAGTACAACCATAACAAATCAACAAGAAGTTATTGGACTATTGGATGTCCTAAAACAGTATCAAAACATTTACATAATAGTTGAAACTTAGAGCCAATATGTGGTCAAAGACAGACCCAATTGGCAAGTTTGATAAGACCTGAAAATGTTCACGGTATCAAAGATGAGGTGGCTGAACTTTTGAGTAGTTTGGACAGCACATGTGTTGGTTTTCATATACATCTTCTTGGAAGATTTGTGTGGGCAGCCATTGACTCATTCAATGGTTGTTAGAGGGAAGATTTTTGTAGAGAACAGTTGGGCAGTTTTGGCACTTTGTTATCAGTCTCTTTTCACACCTGTGGAGTAGGAGTGAGGCTGATTTAACTTGACCTCTTTTAACACCTATCTTGTTAGGAGTGAGGTCAGATTATGCTTGTCTCTTTTCACATCTGTGTTGACAGTAGTGAGGTAGTGTCTTCCTTGGAATTTTGAGCATCAGTTGGGGAGTGCAGTTTGGTAGACATGTAAGCATCTCATATGTGTGTTGAGGACAGGATAGCGGGGGCTATAATTTGGTCTCCTTGAAAGGCGAGGATGGTCTTTGTCTTAGAGGACCTTGAGCTATGGGACATAGTCGAGGCAGTTGTTCCACCCATTCCTATCACTACTCTCGTCTTGGTGGAAGAGTTCAGGAAAAGGAACAACAAGGCAAAGAGGACCATTTGTGATGCAGTTCGTGATCATTTCATACACCATTTGGCGGGGAAGACGTATGCATACGAGATGTGCTCATCTCTATGTAAGTTGTATGAGAGCTCCAATGAGAACCGGAATATGGTTCTTCATGATCAACTCACGAGAATTCGCATGCTCAAGAATGATTCGGTAACTTCATTCCTTAGTTGCTATGCTCAGATCAGAGATGAGCTTGGAGCCGTCGGAGAGGTTGTTGATCCTAACTCTTTGGTGAGGCAAGCTATGAATAGCTTCACCAAACCGTGGGGTCCATTTGTACATGGCATTGTTGCCAGGGAGGTCATGCCTACACGGGAGAGGATGTGGGATGACTTCATCCAAGAGGAGATTAGGCTTGTAGCTGAGGCTTCTGGACAGCGGCAACAGTAGTCTGGTCAGGGTGATGAGGATCTTACTCTTTGGACAAAGGGAAAGAATAAGGTCAGTTGTACGGGTCAGCAAGGTCCCAAGTTTGGGGCCTCACCACAGGGGAGTGGAGGAGAGAGCGGCAGTGGTCAGAGAAGTGGTATGATGAGAGTTATGAGAAAAGTGAAGTGCTTTGTTTGTAAGAAGTCTAGGCACTATGTTGGATAGTTCCCTAACAAGAAGAAGAAGAAGGGTGGTACCACAGCTACAGCAGAGGAGGCAGATTTTCATACTCAGTTTCAAAGAGAGTGTGGTTTCCTCATATGGTACACTTCAGTTGAGACGGCACCCAATATCTAGTATATTGACAGTGGGGCTTTGATCCATATCACTAGAGTTCGAGAGAAATTTACTGATCTCAGAGACACTGAGGTTAGGATAGAGATTTCTCTTGGAGATGACACATTGGTCAGAGTTGTGGGATTGGCATAGTTACCTTTCAGAGAGATAGCATGCCACCTATATCATTCAGGGACATTCTCTATGTCCCTGGGCTGAAGAAGAATTTGATTTCAGTTTCCACCCTCTAGGATAGAGGTCTTGAGATGACATTTAGAGGCACCAAGGTACTCATTTATCCTCAGGGGTATTCAATTACCTCAGGACAAGTGATTGGAGTGAGGGATGGGAAACTGTTCATATTTCTTTTTCAACCCCTTCATGCATTAGCAGCGAGCAGTGACAATAGCATACAGACATGTGAGTTGTGGCATCGTAGGATGGCCCACCTACATCATGGAGCTCTCGGAGGATTGAGAGAGGTTGTGACCTGAGTGCCACAAATTAGCATAGAGCATCAGGATGTTTGTAGAGGCTGTGCACTTGGTAAGTTTACCATGGCCTCGTTCCCAAGCAGTGACACCAGGTCAGCTGGGATACTGGATTTAGTACACATGAAAGTGTGTGGGCCCATGTCTCGTAGGTCCTTGAATAGTTGTAAGTATTATCTCACATTTATTGATGAATACTCAAGGAAGACTTGGATCTATTTCCTGAAGGCCAAGAGTGAGGTCTTCACATGGTTCCAAGAGTTCGGAGCTCTTGTGGAGAACCAATCTGGAAAGAGGATCAAAGTCTTGTGGTTGAATAACGGGGGAGAGTATTCCTCGAGATAGTTTGTAGAATTTTGTGCCTGGCATAGAATTAGAAGACAGATGACCATACCCTACAACTCCCAGTAGAACAGGATTTCTGAGAGGAAGAATGGGGCCATTACTAGTGCAGGCAGATCCATGCTGCATGATCAGATTTTTCCTTTGTACTTATGGGAAGAGGAATGTGCTACTATAGTTTACCTGTAGAACAGGAGCCCCCACAGGATATTGGGGAAGATGACTCATGAGGAGGCCTTCACTGGTAGGAGGCCTAATGTCGAGCACATCAGGATATTTGGGTGCTTGACCTATTCTCATGTCCCCTCAGAGAGGAGGACAAAGCTAGACCCCACATCCCAGCAAGGGATTCTAGTTGGATACTCAGAGTTTTCCAAAGCCTATCACATATACATTCTGCCACTTAGGAGAGTGGTGGTGATCAGAGATGTCAGATTTGAGGAGGATAGGGATTTTTCAGATATCTCTTGAGTCGAGATTCAGAGTTGAGGATCATGTAGAGGCATCGATTGCAATCTCAAAGGGACCACAGCCTCAGGTTTCAGGTACACCAGTATCAGGGGTGATAGGGTCACCATGCACAACTTCAGGATCTCAGAGTGTTGAGATGAGTCCTCAAGCATTCACTCTTGGGCAGAGTGACCTTACTTCTTCGTTGACCACTTCAAGGAAGAAGAGACCTAGATGGTTGTTATAACCCTAAATTTCACCACACATGCTTACCTAGCATCAGGCCAACTCATATCCCTTCTTTGCAAAAACTCTGCTGAACAACTCTTTGAAAATTCTCTTGTGTCAAGGCCCACGCACCCTAACCCATTACTGCACGCATGTGCACACTGGCTGACTCACTACAGCACGCATGTACCTAACAAAGCACGAAAAAAGGAAAGTTGTCGATGAAACAAAAAGCTATGGGTCAGTTAACTGAAACTCCCAGCCATGCATGGTCGAGGGTTCGTCCAAAAACTTAGCTCCTTTTAGCCTATAAAAGAAGGGGTAGGGGTACCATTTGGAAGAGTAAAAAATATAGCGAAGAAACTCTACCCATTTACGTAATCCATTGTCCCAACCCTTTAGCCTTTCCTCATGCCAAAGGAGATTTAATGCAAAGCAGTTGAAGGACAAAAGAAGAGGAGCCCAGGATTAGGTTCAAGGAGCAGTGGTCGGTCTCAGCTTTGTTGTAAGTTGATTCACTTTCAGTAATAAAAAGAATACTTTTCCCATCCCAATGCATGAATTGTCTATGGTTTGATTAATTTATGCTTGATTTCTAACCCTTGAGTATAGAAGTATCATGCATGCATAGTTGTTGTTTGTCTCTAGTGCAGGTTATCTATGGAAGGAGCAGCGCAAGAAAGTAATCGAAGAGCAACGAAGGATCTACATCGAACGCCGGTAATAAGGTTAGTGGTCCTTTTCCATGCATTTATTGTGAAAGATGGGTTTAAATCTTGGGTTGTAGGTAAAAAAGTAGTTTCTTTTCGGTCAAAATCTGCATGCAAGTCTGACCCTAGTTTGCTAGTCCGTAGGGTGTTTTTCCCAACAACAGAATTGGCAACCATACTGGGGAGAATACTCTTTAGGGTTTCTGGATTTATTTGAGTTTTTGGGTAGTTTAAAGATTAGGTTTCTATTTTTTCTTTGCCTATCTTTTTCTATAAGGTCTGAGCTAGCAGGGAGTCTGGTTTTCCATACCATCTTTCCCTAACTTTTTCTTGACTGTAGTTTTTGGGACACACAGAGGTACACACGGCCTGCAGAAGGCCTGCACGCATGTACCTGTGCCCTATCTTATTACAGCCCGCGTGTGAACGCTAGCTATAGAGACAACAGTAGCATGTAGGAATTCAGAGAACCTTAGAGGCAGTCCTCCTCTCTCTTGTCAGAATTTCACATTCTTAGGGGGTTTTCTGGAATCCTGTCTGAGTCTTGTTGGTTCACAGTCCTATCTCAGATTACTTTTTTTCACCTTATTATTCCTTACGTTATTTGTCTTTTTCTGTTAGAAATAGCATCCTAGCCTTCTAGGGACCCTGGTTATCAATACCAGAGGCCTCTTCTTGGTCTGGATTGCCTGTCTTCATTTTTTTTTCTTAAAATTTAGATATACATGCGGCCTGTACAAGGTCAACCTGGGTGTGCACGCTTTCTGTCTCTATTCAGCATGTGTTTGCACGTGTGTTGTTTTAGTGACAGTCACGTGCTTGGACAAGCTACTTTTTATTCAGGGTGGGGCAGTGATCCCCTCCTTTGATGAGAAGTATTCCTCTCAGGTGTTTGAGTCTAGGTTTGAACAGTCAGTAGGTTAGGTCATCTTACCCTTAGCCTGCTTTTTCTCAGTTAATAGTTGACAGAAAATATTAAAAAAAAAAAATTTATGGTTTTTAGACAAGCGTGAGAGTCTTTGTTTTTTGTTTTTTATTGCCATTGTGTGATTCTTTACTTTGATTCCTTGCAATCTGCACTTTAAGCCAGAATTTGTTTTTCTTGGTTTTGTGCTTGTCGGTATTTTCCCTTTGTTGCTTTACTAGCACTTAAATAAAAAAAAAAGCTCTCTTTTCATTTTATTCTTTAGTTGAAGAGTGTGTTTCTGCATCATTAGCTAGGGAGAAGTCTTTTATTTTGTAAGTTTTTTGCAGTGCATTTAGAGAATAATTAGCTCGTAGTCAAGCGAAATTCCTTTAAGTTTGTTGTATAAAATCTTAGAAAATTTGAAAAGAAAAAAAAATCTTTCTTTGTGAAGAGTTGTTGAAATTTTGCATTTAGTAAAAGTCTTTTGTTTCCATCTTTTTTCATTTGTTTTTGCTTTCATCTTTACACATCATCAGTTTCACCCTCATGATGTCTCCATAGATGCCAAATCCTTACGCTAGTCAAGGCCATGGTTTCTACTAGAATCTGGGCCAGCAGCCAAACTTTTCCTGGCAACCTGGTGCCAGTCAAACTCCAGGACCCTTTTTCCCAGGTTATCAGCAGCAACCAAAACTACCATTCCTGGTGATGTTACACTTGTCAGATTTGACAAGGTTGTTAAATTATCATATTTTTTACGATCCACGTTGGCCTCCTATGCCAACGAAGTTTCCTTTGGACATTCCAAAGTTCGAGGCCAAGCCTAATGAAGATCCAGGTGATCATGTGACTACCTTCCATCTTTGGTGTTCATCTAACTCATTGAAAGATGACTCCATACAATTGTGATTGTTTCAACGTACTCTTATCGAGAGTGCCGCAAAATGGTACATCGAGCTCGATCGCTCAAGATACTCTTCTTTTGGCGAACTGGCGATGGCCTTCCTTGACCATTTCCAGTTACCTGTGAGATATGACGTTGGCACAGAGATGCTCACCAATTTCAAATAGACAACAGCGGACCATATCTCTGATCATATCCGAGAATGGAGACGTCGGAAGAGTCTAATCAAAGTACCCATCCCACCAGCATTCCTGCTTGAGTGGTTCCTTAAGTCTTTGGTCCCACAGTTATCCAAAGACGTAGCGACTTCCGGAGTTTTCTCTGAAGAAGATTCCATCATGAGGGCTCAACAGTTTGAGCTCATCTATTCTCAGTATGGTTTATTATACAACATCTTTCCAAATGCACCACGTTCGATACTGGATAAAACTAGACAGAGAGTTAGACCGCATGCCGATGGTATTGTTGGTTCAGCACAAACCAAGCCTGCTGAGCAATTGACAAAACAGTTGCAACAGTTATCCATACAACACACAGCGGCCATCCAAACTACTGCTTTGGCTGTTCCCCCTACCCAAACGTTGGAAGTACACTCGGTGCAGTCGACTAACCCAAAGGCCCCGCAACAGCCTGAAGGGAAGAAAAAACAATGAAAGAAGGGTAAGGGGGATAAAAAACCCACTGATAATGCTGGCGGGGACAACACGAAAAAATGGAAGGTGAGGTATCCATGCAACTTGTGAGTGGAAGACCACCCGACCCATCTTTGTCCTCGACTTGCAAAGGCCCAAAAGTTTGTCACACAACAACAGCAGGCAGTGTTGACTAATCCCTTTCAACATGGGAAAAATTTAACTCAAGCCTCGACAAGCACAAAAGGTGGCAGCCAAGAAACCTGCCCTCCTCCAAACAATCCCTCATCTGTGAACATATATATGGTTAGGGGTGATGCTTTCATAACGACTAGAACGCACGACTATAGTAAACCAAGTGCTTCTAAGAAGGGTAAAGAAGTTGACCTTCCATCTCTTCTTCTACAGATTGAGAAGACGTTGGGAGAAACTATGACACGCATTCCAAAAGGTGCATTTAAAAAAACTTCTCACAACCCAAACGCAAGGGCCGCCCAGAATTACTCTGTGGTGGAGGATTTATCACAAACCCCTTGTGCGATGTCTACTTTGGAGGTCCTCCAAAGCTGCCCTGCTCAGAGGAAAGCCTTGTTAACCGCTTTGGGCTCTACTGAGACTTGTAATACAGGTACCATCATGTTAGATACAACCGACTTAAAACCTCGTCTGCCTTACCACGTAGTGTTTCAGATAGTAGTGGCTCATCCCACAAAAAATTTTACACGGAATATCTTCCGCACAGTGGTCGACAAGGGCACCTCGACATGCGTTATGTCATTAACATGTTGGAAGGCCATTGGCTAGCCCACTTTGTCTCCATCACCTACTCTCCTCACTGTGTTCGATGGTCGTTCTTTCTGACCACATGGCATCATTCCTTCTTTCCCTATGCAGTTAGGAGGGAAAACTGTGTGTGTCAAAGTAGAGGTAGTCGATGCTCCCCTCGACTATAACCTCTTGTTAGGATGGAGTTGGAATTATGCTATGAAAGTTGTGGTTGCTACCGTTTTCCAAGTCTTGTTGTTTCCACGCGAGGGTTGGATAGTGACCATCGATCAACTATCCTTCTCCAGACCTGACCCAGCTTTGGGGAAATCCATGGTCCCAATGATAGATAATCCTCAACCAGGTGTCGCTAACATAGGAGTTTGTTTTTGCCCATCCTTGATGGGTACCTTCGATTACCCACCTCCTCACGACGATGTCAAATTTATATCTAATCACCATAAGGTTGAGATTTTTCAAGTTTCGTCGTTCCGCACGACTTACTTTGAGGATCCTTGGATTCTTCCTTCCCCATCAGCCACGATGGATGAGACAGGGCACTCAGGCATGTCCATGCCCTTGTTGGCCACTGAAGTAGCGTACTCTTTAGTCCAGCAAGCTTCAGCTAACCCTGATCCGACTCCTGCACAAGAGATAGATCTACTTCTCGAGCCTATTTGGGCTCAGGGTTCTCTTGCTAGCATCAATTCGTTAGACTTAGTCTTGCCTTCTGACGAAGTAGTAATCAAAGCAATGACTAGTCCAGACAAACCTTGGGAAGATCTCCATCACAGATCATACTTTCTTCTAGAGTTAAGCCGAATTGAAGCAGGAGAATTCACCATTACCATGATGGGAGATCGGCCATGTCCTATTAACCTCTTAGCTACACAGGAAATTTATGCTGAGGGAAATATGGCGACTATCACTGAAACTATACCCATCAACATATCCCGAAACCCTTGCATCGTGGAGAATGTCTTCGTCGGAGCAGACTGTTCCCCCGAAGAGATTCAAATTTACATGGATCTTTTCAAAGAATTCCGCGACGTTTTTGCCTGNNNNGAAATGCCAGGTATCGATCCAAAAATAGTTGAACATGAAATCACAACGTATCCTGATGCCAAGCCTGTTCGAAAAAAACTTCATCCAGTCAATCCTAAGAAAGAAGCAGCCATCAATATTGAGGTTGAGAAATTTCTAAAGGTAGGTTTCATTTATCCTATTCATTTGACTCAATGGGTGTCAAACCCTGTGTCGGTCAATAAAAAAAAAGGTACGATTCGTGTATGTACCGATTTCCATGATTTGAACAAGGCATGTCCCAAAGATAATTTTCCAACACCATTCATTGACCAGATCATTGATGAATGTGTCGGGTGTGAAGCCTTTTCGTTCATGGATGGTTTTTCGGGATATAATCAAATCCAAATCAAACTTGAAGACCAACACAAAACGGCATTCATTTGTCCGTGGGGTACATTCGCATATCGTAAGATGTCTTTTGGCCTTAAAAATGATGGAGCCACATTCCAGCGGGCCATGTCTTTTGCGTTTCATGACCTCAAGCATATAGTCGAGGCCTATCTAGATGATTAAGCATCACACTCTCGCAAGCGAACGGATCATCCCACCCGCCTTAGACTAATCTTCGAACGCTGTCGCTACTTCAGGATTCGCTTGAATCCAAACAAGTGCAACTTCTGTGTAATGTCAGAATGTTTGTTAGGTTTCATCATATCAACAACAGGGATCATGGTCGATCCTCTTAAGGTGGAGGCAATAATCCAGTTGCCCCCCCCACGCACAATCTTACAACTTCAGAGTCTACAAGGCAAGGCGAACTTCTTACAACGCTTCATCGCCAACCGTGCCAAAATCACCAAGGGCTTTATGCGTTTACTAAAGAAAGACGTTCCTTTTTTTTGGGATGAAGCCGCTCAATGCTCTTTCGATGCATTAAAACATGCCCTCACAACTGCACCTCTGCTACGGCCACCTAACTATAACAAAGATTTCTTATTATATCTTACTGCCGCAGAGTCAACCATAGGCATGGTTTTAGTTCAAGAAGATGATTCGTTTTCAGAATACATGGTCTATTACCTGAGCCGAGGCCTCGTAGGACTGGAACTCAATTATTACTGTATCGAAAAACTTGCATTGGCAGCAGTTCATGCTGTTCAATGGTTTTGTCACTATGTTTTGTTTCGCAAGACCACCGTCATTATTGTCGTGAATCCATTCCAACACATGTTGACACGATGAGTTATAGGTGGAAAAATCAGTAGATGGATAGTCATCCTCCAAGAATTTGACTTAGACTTCATTTCAGCAAAGTCCAAGAAGTCATTGGTCTTTGCAGAGCTTATTTCATAACTTCTGGTTGAGTCAGGTGACGTTGTGCCTGAGGAATCGCCTATCCGGGGGGGTATGTTTTTGATTGCATCTTCAGACCCCTGGTACGGAGATATACTTATCTATCTCTAGACTTTGAAGTGCCCCACCTCTGCTTCTCATGACGAGCGTTAGCGGATACGCCATCAGGCTAAGAATTATCTCATACTCGATAATACGTTGTATCGGAGAGGTGTAGACTGCATCTTGCGTCGATGTCTCACTCATGAGGAGGTCATCATAGTGCTCAACGATTGCCATACTGGAGCTTGTGGCGGTCATTTATCTGGGTTGGCAATAGCCCAAAAGATTCTACGAGAAGGTTACTTCTGGATGACACTTATCAAAGATTGTATCGAATCGGTCAAGAAGTGCCATCCGTGCCAAATCTTCTCTCGGAAGATGAGGGCACATCCAGCTCCTATGTTTCCCGTCATCACAATTGGTCCCTTCACTAAGTGGGGGATTTATTACACTACATGCAACCCCTCGTCAGCAAGGGGGAATCACTATATCATCGTAGTTGTTGACTACTTCACTAAGTGGGTCGAAGCTATGCCAACATTTAAAGATGATGGAGAGACTGCAGCTCTCTTCTTATTCAACCAGATCATAGCAAGGTTCGGCGTCCCAAGAGAGATTGTCACTGACCATGGAAGTCACTTTCAGAACCAAATGATGACCGAATTAACATCAAAGTTTGGGTTACGGCAGGAACATTCATCACCTTACTACCCCCAAGCCAATGGGCAGGTGGAAGTTGTAAACAAAACTCTTAAGACTATTCTACAGCGAACTATCAACTCAACCAAGTCAAATTGGCATTTGATGTTATACTCGGCATTATGGGCTTACTAAACATCTGTTAAGACTGCAACTGGTTTCTCACCTTTTCAACTCGCTTACGGGTTGGAGGCAGTCTTGCCCATCGAATTTCAAATCCCATCTCTGAAATTGATAGTACAGTTATTGCCAGACACTTCTCCACTTGAAGAACGGTTAGTATACCTTGAGCAGCGTCGCGATGCGTCCCTGGCCAACGAGGCTCACAAACATAAGGTCAAGTGTCAATATGATAGGTCTGTTCATCCTTGGATTTTCTCTGAAGGCGACCTTTTCCTGGTCTATGACCAAGACAAGGACCCCCTGGGGGCAAGAAAGTTTAAACCCGTGTGGTTCGGACCCTTCATTATCAAAGAGGTATTAAAAAAGGGCGCTTATCATTTGGTTGATTTTGAAGGGAATGCTTTGGCGGAGCCTAGAAATGGGCTCTACCTCAAGAAGTATTACTCATAGATAGGTCACTGTGGGTAACTTTTTGTAACATATGTATAGTCTTTGTACTATTACTTTTTAAGTTTCTTTTAAAGTGTTATGGACATGTCATTGATGTTATCTTTCGTCAATATGGAAGATGTAAAGTGAGTCCCATGTGTTTGTTGGGTATGCAGATGGTGCTAGTCGACACATGCGGAGGCTTGCCTCCGCAGCCTAGGTAATCTTTACACCTCAGGGTCAGTTGTTATCTTCTGGAGGTATATGCTTAGGTGACACCACAAACAATTTCGTCAAGTAAAGTGCAGTTATTGAGTTGCTTCGTGACGCCTTGTCATTGGGTATCTCTCATCTTCGGGTCTATCTCGACGCTCAACTGGTTGTGTTGCAGCTAAACAGAGTATACCGGGTTCATGATCCAACTTTACACCTATGATTCCTTAGGGTACGTCTCTTAGAACGAAACTTTGATTATATTACATATTTTCATGTTCCTAGGAGATTAAACCAAATTACAGATACTCTAGCTAATCAAATTTTAGATTGGCATCTTGCCCACATATAACAGAACATGGACATAAACATGTAAATACATTTTTGCACACAGAATCCATAAGACACAAAAAGATAAAAACCATATATAAACATCATAAAATAACCAGAGTACATAGATGGACGCAAGCGCCTCAAAAATGGGAATAGTAACGAGTCACCGGGCTTATGCTCTCAAAAAATATATACAAGTAGGTGCTCGTGGCACATAAAAAAGTCTAAGTCTGTTCAAGGCCTATGGGCCCTGTTATAATCATCCACAGCATGGGCTAAACACCTAAATAATCAGACCCATGTCCGAGGTGCCCCCACAACATGAGGCTGCATGGATGACGGCAGGTCCTCTATCTCTGCCATCGGGACTGTGCGAGTGAGCATGGTGAAGTTCCACTCAATTCGCCTAAGGACCCTCTCATCCTATCTAGCTGGGAGGTTCCCTGCTACTGTTGCTCCCACAGTGGCGGTAGCCACGGCTTCTGACCGTGGACGACGCCTGTTCCGTGCATAATCGGCAGGTCGCACGGATCCCACATCTACATGAAACAAACGTTTACCCATCAAATACTCTAGCATATAAAAAAAAATGATATATATAACAAAAAGACATAAAAATTACATATGCAAACAAAAAAACTACAAAGGTGGAGACTTACCCATTTCCCCTTGCTCCTCACTAGGAGGCACGGGCATCTCAGGATCTCTAGAGAAATCTATCCCTACATACGGGTAGTCCTTGATAACAGGGATCTGTTGTGATAGCCAAGCAAAGAAGTCATCGTCGAAGGACTCAACGGTCCTTCCGCCACCCTGTCGCGACAGTAATACTACCCATCTACACACTGCAGGGAAAGAGGCCTAATGTCCTCGTACTACAACCCGAGGACTGAAACTCAAAACTCTCTCAAAAAATAAAGAACATAAGATGGTCTCGAACCCGAAGTTCCTCTGTGTCTGTTGTTGGCAATCTGTCAATTGCCTCTTCATGAACTTGAGCAGTGTGATACTCCAATCAAAAATTTGTGCATTCATGCACTAAATGGCACAGTTCATCTGTGCACGCAAAGCCTAATGCACGGCTGCTGAGCCGGTAATCCGCCCAATCAATAACAAGATAGTCTACAGCACTAAGTTAGTAATCTTGCTAATGGGTACCTGGGAGCCCGCACGTTAGGTCCTAGCCTCACAATGCTCAGCTATCCATTCCGAGATCTTACTCGGCCCCGCAGGAAAAGTCTGGAAGTTGACTAGTTCCCCTCTCCTTGAGAGGCCATTCAGAAAGTAAATATCCTCGGTGGTGGGCACCAGTGATTGCCCCTCTAGCATAAATGTCTCTGTATTAGGATGCCAGTAGTCAATCAAGGCATTCAGTAGCCTTGGTTGCACGCGCATAAATGGACATAGAAAGAATATGGGTAAACCGCATTGCATTAACACGGCCACAACATTCGGATCTGCAGCAACCAACTCACGGATTGCCTCATGCTCCCTTTCCCTCC
>CBVK0101220433.1:0-13482 GCA_900067695.1 Picea abies | reverse complement strand
GATTAAATTGCTCTATTATTGATTCACCCCCCCCTCTTAGTAATCCAACAGGCCTCTGCAAATGTTTTGGGTTCTATTAGGGATAACATTGCTTGTTCTTATTCATATGTTATCCTTCTTCTTGTTTCAACTCCAAAACTTGTATTTCCTATTATTTGGCTTTCAAGATGATTTCTTTGTACTCTCCTTGATGGTTCTTTTGAATCTTGTCTTGGTGATTATTCCTCTTCCATTTCTTCTTCTCTTTGTGATTCATCCTCTTGTATTTCTTCAACTTCTTCTTCATCATCATCATTTATTCTCCTTTCATCAAATTGTGAATTATCTTGAGATTTGATTCTTATTGATTTGAAATCATCCACCTTCACATTTTCACTTTCCACAATTTTGTGCAGCCTCGAGTTATAGCATCTATATGCCTTTTTATTGGATGAGTGACACAGGCGTGCCCGCTAGGCACATCCGCTCACAGGATCTTTCCTCCTTCTTCAGCCCGAAGAACTGAAAGGTTCTTCTATTTCCCTATCGGGAAATTTTCACCCACAACGACTCTCTCCCGGGGTCTCCCTTTCTTCCAAATCAATGCTGGCCTTTTACTCTGTTATCGGGGTTCCTCCTATCGGGATTCCGGCACTTATGATGTCCAAACAATTTGTTTCACCGATCCCCGATCCCTGATACGCTCTCCTGCTGCCTTAGCCTTCCGGGCTAAGCCTTTATTCCACGTGACCGCTTCTCATAAGATCGCAACCTTATGTGTTCCTGTTGGGGTTATGGACTTCAAAATCCCGATGCACCCCTAACTTCAATTAGCCATCTGGTCTAGACTCTTGGTCCACGTGACCTACTCTATATCACCACCATCATACCTCCCATCGGGGTTTCGGACTTTCCAATGTCGAAATGCAATCGTCCTTAGGATTTGCGATCCTTCGAGCCCTGATTCTCAGCTATGCTGACAGCTGGCCCCTTGAATGACACTTCCCACTTCTTTGATATGCTGACAGCTGGCTCCCACAATGGCGCTTCCCCCTTATCGGGATTTCGAGCTTCGCGATTCCAAAATGTATAAACACCTTGTCACCAGGATCCCCGATATCCCGATGACCCAAACGCCGATCAACAACTTCCTATCGAGACTTTCCCTGATGATTTCGATTCCTGCCACGCATCCTCCTCTGGTGGACAGTCTCAATTTCTCCAGGATTTCGAGACTTTTGATGTCCCAACTTTCTTGTCCTCAGGAACTCTGATTTCCCGATGACGAATATCTCGACTCCCGACACCTTCGATCTCCGCCATGTGTCCTAACTAACGGACGGGCCAGATTCTTCCTGGGACTTCAAGGTTTTAGATGTCGAAAAATGTTCGACCACATGACTACCGATCTTTCGAATCCCAATGGTAAACCTCGTGCAGCTCCTGTCTGATCCGACAACTGACGGGTAACTGATCAACGATCCAACGACTCATGACTCCTGGAGCTTGAACTCCGAACGCGGTCATAACCTCCTTGCTTCTTTGGCAGATCCAATGGCTGACGGGGTTTTACAGATCCTCTCCACAAGATCCTGATCGTCGATTCTTCCCTTTGGCGAATTCCTTGAGAATGACCAAGGATTCCTCCGCGGAACTTGTCTTCCTACAGTGAAACTGTGCAATGCCTGGTTTACACACTCCACGGCACAAAATTCCAGTGCTTCTCTTCGACGAGCTTGAAAGCCTTATCCCTCCTGAGCTTCCACACAACTTCAACCTCAAAGAGGGTCCTTGCATGCACTCCTTGCGGCAATCTTCAGATATTTTCAAAGTATCTGGGAACTCCTCGACTCTGCGCCCACCTACAGCAGCAGCCCTTGAGTTCTTCACTTAGATTCACAATTTCGAGTCTTCACTTGGCCTGCACACTCCTTGCATGGCTCCTATGCCCAACTACACTTCTAGGTATTTAGAACAAAAGTTAATCTATCTTAACCCTCCGTCAACGCACTCCTTGAAGATGATTTCAACTGCACTCTTTGCAGGAACTCTGGCTCACATAGAGAAACAATTGAAACTAATTCTCTCTACCCTTCAGACTTCAATCTCAACACATGAGATCATATACACAGCATATCAAATCATATGTATAACAGGAAACAAATATTCATGAGCATAGCATTCAAACATACATACATAGAGAATAACACAAAACCATGAATCTGAATCAATTTCTTCTATTAATTCAAGATCTGTACATGGGTGTTCTTCTACAACTCTCTGCTTCTCTTCTATGCTCTTCCTACTTCTAACTATTCCTGAATAATGTTACAATGCACAATGAGGGTGTCTATATCCCGTTTCCCTCTTGCGCTCTCAAACAGTCTAATCTAGAATTAAAATTCCTATCTACCTGCATTAACTACTATAAATGCCTCCATCTACTTCAGACGAGAGCAGGGCGCTCAAGGTCTGATTACATTATCAAGGCGCCTTTATTAAATGATCTCATTTATATTTGGCACATCAACTTCAAGGGAAAAT
This sequence comes from Picea abies, assembly GCA_900067695.1. NCBI lineage: Eukaryota > Viridiplantae > Streptophyta > Pinopsida > Pinales > Pinaceae > Picea > Picea abies. The sequence goes on along the minus strand of CBVK0101220433.1, from coordinate 10,959 downwards.
TCAAAAATTTGTGCTAGCGCTTGTCCAGCTGTCCACTTGCATTCCGCGCCGGCTTGCTTGCTGTGAGAGATGCTCCTGCATCAATGAGTAACCAAGAAATATTCCTTCATCTGAGATGGAACCAAATTTTCCTAGGTTATCATCATCTCTCTTAATATAAAATTTTCTAGCAAAGACTCTTAAGTGTTTGACTGATGTTGGTATGCCAAACCATAATTCATATGGTGTCTTATCATGGTTGACTCTAAGATATGCTATGTTAAGTATGTATATTTTTCTATACACTGCTTCTCTCCAATATATATCTTGGAGTTTGGGTTCATTTAACATAGTTTTGGATAATTCTTGAAAAATTATATTTTTCCATTCAACAACTCCATTTTGTTGAGGAGTTCTTGGAGCTGAAAAGTGTATTTTAATTCCATGAATTTCACAAAACTTGTTGAACTCATTTGAGGTGAATTCCCCTCCATTATCTAATCTTAGGCACTTGATTTTGAGATCAGACTCATTTTCAACATGTTCTTTGAAGATTTTAAATTTTTCAAATGCTTCTAATTTTTCTTTGAGAAAGGATACCCAAGTCATTCTTGTCTAGTCATCAATGAATAAGATGAAGTAATGTTCACCTTGTATGCTTTTAGTTCTATTAGGTCCACAAAGGTCAGTATGAACAAGTTATAATGGTTTTGATGTAGAGTATTCTTTTGTTTGATTTTCATGTTAGCAGTGCTTACAAATAGAATTTCAAGGTTTTATAATCTTTGGCATATATTTCGCAGATTCCTTTTATCAAATTATCAAAGCCTATGTGTCCCATTCTTTTGTTCCATATCCAACTTTTTTTTTTGTAAATAAAAAGTTGTATTTCCTTAAATCATCATCAAAACAATATACATGGAAAAACTAGCCACCTATTCTTCCATACATATGGAAACCAGAACATGTGGTGTGTTGTCAAGTTTTTGTTGAAGTCTGATACAAACTGGACACCCTAGACTATGCAACAACATATCTACAACCATGGTTGTTATGAACAGAGATACATATAAACAGAAAAATAAATTAGATTGTGGGAGAACCTGGATTGTTGTCACCATTTGAAGGTCATGGGGAAATCACATAAGATTCGTAGTAGGTTGGGCATCTACGCTTGGCTAGCTCACTTGACAGGGCGTCGAACAAAGCATCCAGGAACCAATAGAGGGTAGTCTGGTAGTGAAGTTGATCTGTTGCATCTCATCTTAGTTCGAATATTAGTTGCAGATGCTACTCTAAGAATTTCCATGTGTTAGGTAACATTGGTGATAAAGCTAGAGGTGGTTGAGAATCACCAACAAGTGGAGCCACCTCTTCATGCTCTGCGGTAGGAATTTATTCTTCAATGGGGTATCTTTCTAGAGAAAAATTTCCTTCCAGGGAATGATGACCAGAAGTGAGGATCGAAGTTAGTATATCGTAGGTAGAGAAGAGGAAGGAATCCAAAGGTGTCGGAGGAGGAGCCAGAGAGAACTTTTCCTCAACATAAGCCTTGGGTTGATCATTGTCCACCCAATTTTGGGTAGAGATGAGTGGATTATTCAAGGAAGGACCAGCAGGGTGAACATGAGAGATGGAGGGTAGAATTGGTTTAGCAGAGGGGCCAGGACGATGATGATGAGAAAAAAAGGTGTAGTAGGTCGCCCCCCGCTTGGTATTTCCCATTTATCGAGGCATTGGGAAAGCTGGGGAAAAAATGGCAACCATGAGGATGAGAGGATTCCCAAAGGAGAAAAAACCAGAGTGGGAGGGATAATCGAGAGTTTGGACCTTAACAAGAACAGGAGAAATGAGATAATTTCCAATTCTTACCTCCATATTTGTTGTCGAGTTGATAGTGGAGAGCCCCATTAAGGATGAGTTGACATCACCTAGATGACTTGTACCAGGCTAGGAAGACTTCATCATGTGCTTTGTGTGTGCCATTAAATCTAGCTTCTAATGAAGGCGCACCACCATTCCCATTGAGTGAATGCTACTCATTCGGAAGGTACTAAGAAACAGGGTGGTGGCTTGGGATATTAACTTCCCAACTCGCATGATCACCATATGTCACCCCATCTAGGGGAGGGAAATCCCTAAGTGAAATATCCATACAATGAAGAAACAACAATGGTGTTGGGAGTTGATGAGACTCGATTAGGATGTCCCCTTCTTGAGATGAGACACCTTCATTGGCTAGTTTATCAACCACCTTATTTGCCTCTTGTCGGACATGGGAGGGTTTGAGTGTGAGAGAAGGATGAAGAAGAGTGCATAAGGTTTCAAGAGGACAAAGTAGTCGCTAACTTGGTTGCAAGAGATATAATTACTTGAGAATCCCCTTCTATGATTAGATGGTTTAGATTTAGGCTAGTGGCTAATTGGATTCCCCTTATGAGGCCCCAGATCTCTGCAAAATTATTAGTATCATAGCCCAAGTGCCCTTATAAGATATAATTTATCTTCCTTGTGTTTTCCCTAAGGACTACTCCAAACCCTACAGGACTAGGATTACCCTTCGAAGCCCCATCAAAGATTAATTTAACAAAGCCTGGAAGGGGGGGATTCCAAGAAGAGGGGTTGGGGGTCAAGGAAGTGGGATGAAGAGTATTGTTGGGTGAGGTACTTGGTAAGTTGAGCTTCCAATTTGAGATGATTATGGATTCCTAGGGATTTCCAGAGAGGTCTTATTGAGTCCAGTGCTAAGCACGGATGATTTCTTATACATTTTCGAAAATATTTGACCAGATGTGAGAATGGGAGGAGGTTTGGGATTGAGAGATACATTTGTTTCACTCTTTCCAAATCTGTCATACAATTAATCCTGGTAGTAACTGCCATATATTTTTCAAGATTGGATTAGTGTAGGTCATGGCTCCCCAGTTCTTGATGGTTTTTATGATGTTGTCTCTTGCTCTGTTGGTTTTTCTCATGATCTGAGAAGCCTGATCCCCATCTCCCCACTGATAGAGCATTGATTGAGTAAATTATATATTAACTCTTCCTTTTTTTGACAGAGATAAAAAATTGAGGGCCCAATAAATCCACACTTCTGGAGATTGTCCCAAGTGAGGATTCGATTTTGTACCACGATCCATAGGAATGTTGAGACTTTCAGCCACAATTTTGATCTCCATATAATATGCCAGATATGCTCTTTTGGTTGGGTATGGAAATTCTCCTGAAGGATGTAGGATTCTTTAATTGTGAACGTGCCCAGTGGGGAGTGCCGCCATCATAGAATGTTCAATCCATTTCTGATACGAATTTTCCTTTGGGAAGAAATTGTATGTCAGGGTTGCAACTCACAATCTGCAGGAATATGGAGGTTGTGGGGAAGTGTTTTCCAGGTTCTCCAAGGGGGATGATGGGAAACATTTAAACAAAGGTACGCTACCTTGAGGTGATCCATATGTTGCATATTATTCTGGAGGGGGTGCATGTTGTCCAAGGAATGAAAAGGAGGTAACTATTTCCATGAATCCATCCAAAACATATCATTCTGATCATCCCCAATTTCCCAAAATGTGTGCTCCTGAATGAGAGGTTGATTGCTCTAGGAAGAATTCCAAATATTAGAGCCTTGGATTTGATCATTAAACTTGATGATATGTACATCATTGGTGTGTGGGGCATATTTTTTCTTCCAAATATTGGCCCAAAGTTTTGTTGGGTACTTGAGCCAATGCCACTAGATTTTGGCACCCATAATGTTATTTAACTTTTCTGGGTCCCTGAGTCCAAGCCCTCTAATGGATTTTATCTTGAAAACTTTCTCCCAAGTAACCAGAGCCCACTTTTTTCCAAGATCATGACCATGGAAGAGGAATTTTCTATGTAGGTTTCAGAGGTTTTAATGATGGACTGCAAGGCTACCAGAACTGAGAAAAGGTAGAATGGGATAGCTTGAAGAACCGATTTAATGAGAACCAGTCTTGTTGCAAGGTTGGTTGTTCACGTTATTAGAGAGGGATAAGAGAAGGGAATCCGAAAAGATGTTTTGAGAGGTTGCATTGGAAAGGGGAATACCAAGGTAGTTGGATGGAAGGGAGCTCCTAAGTATACCCAAAAGTTGAGAGATGTGTAGTTGGACAACATGTGGAGTGTTAAAGAAAAATAGCTAGGACTTATTCAAATTGAAGGTTGTGCCATAGGCTACACAAAAGTCGGTGAGGATAGTTTTTATTTTAATGGCTTCTTGAGTAGTGGGATGGTTCATTAAAAGGTATCATCCAAAAACTGGTTGTGAGAGGCCACAGGTTGCAATCCATGTAGAGGGAGACCTTGAAGAGATCCATCCTCTATGGAATCTTTGATATAGAGTCCCAAGCCTTCTGCCATGATGACAAAGAGAAAGGGGGAAAGAGGTTCCCCTTGATGAATGCCTCTAGAGGGAGAGAAAGGATGGGAGGGTACTCCATTGACCAGAATAGAAAATAAGGCATAGGAAGTGAGGTTTGAAATCCAAAGGATCCAATATTGGTTGAAGCTAAATGCAACAAGAAGGGAGCACATGTAATTCCAACTGAGGCAATCAAAATCTTTTGAGAGATCTATATTGATAAGCATACCTGGAGAGTGAGTAGATTTGAGCGAGTGTATCACTTCATGGACTAAGATGAAACTGTCCAAAATTTAGCGCCCTTATACATATATTGATAACTCTTTGGAGATCATGAAGGGGGGGATGGGTTTGATCCAAAGGGATATGAATTTAGTAACTATTTTGTATAGTAAATTGCACAGTGCAATGGGTCAGAATTGACTCGGATGACAGTTAGGAAAGTATCATTGAAAGCAGAGAGGACTTGCCCTGAGGTTCTAGATTCCTCCAAAAGTTTCCAAACCTCTTCTCTTATCATTGACCAACATAAATGAAATAATTCATTTGTGAATTCATCTAGTCCTGGTGCCTTCCCCAAGGGAATTTCCTTGACATCCTGATCCACCTCTTCCTACATGACTGGTCTAATTAGGGCTTGGTTTTGTTCATGCGTTATGAGGGTGGGTATGTGTTGAGTTACTCTATTGATGGTCGGGATTCTGTCAATGGGAGGCTATGATAAGAGTTATTTATAGTATCTTACCAACTCAGTTTCTATTCCCTCATGGTCCAATATTGAGTTGCCATGCTTGTCTTCAATTTTTGTGATGTGGTTGATGTAGCATCTATGCACCATGGAGCGATGGAAGTATTTTGTATTCCTCTCCCCTTCTTTAAGACATTGCACTATTGATTTCTATTTCCATAGTATTTTGTCTTTTTTTTTGTCATTCCTCGAGTTACTACCTAAGTGTTTCTTCCTCCCAACTTAGCTCATCTGTATGGCCCTGCAAAATAGTTTCTTGTTGGATTTATCCTAGACTTTGTTCTATAGTTCTTTTCACCTGGAAGATGTTTCCAAATACATTCTTATTCTTGTATCGAAGTTGCAGCTTGAATTTATTCAGACTTTGTTGGAATATGTACATTCGTGAGCCATGTGATATCTCTACATTCACCAACCAAGTTTGGGAGAGCTCCAGGAAGTCGGGATGGGTTAGCCATTCAAATTGAAAAGGCTTGTGTTTATGGGTAGCGATTGTATCAATCCACAGCTGAACAGGCCAGTGATATGAGCCTAAATTTGGGAGGATATTTTCCTATATCAAGATTCCTTCAAGCATCAGGGTTTCTGAAATTACAAAGCAATCCAGTTTTCAAGAAATTTGTTGGGCACCAGATCGTTTGTTGGACCGGGTGAAGTTGTCATTCATGGTTTCTATGTAAATTATATTCAGATGATCAATAAGGTCCAGGAACTTACCACTATCCTGATCCATCCGACGTGTACCTCCTCTCTTTTCTTCCAATGTGAAGATGATATTGAAGTCTCCTCCAATGATCCAACATTGTTTTCCTATCAGTCCATAAAGAAAGGAGAGGTTGCAAAGAAAAAGGTCTTTTTCCTGGCTATTTTAGGGTCCATAAGAATTTGTGATGACTACCTCATTGTTGGAGACAATTGCATGATAGTGTGAAAATATTGTGTTTGTTATGGATAATGGTTGGTATATGATTACCGTGGTTGGTTTCTATAGGATTTGTAGTCGTCCTATTCTACCTATGGAGTCATTATAGATGAATTGACATTGTAGACAACATCTTCTAAAGAATTTTTATGTTGCTTCTCCTACACATTTTGTTTCCTGTAGAAAAAGAATGTTTGGATTCTATGCTCTTATACTGTTACAAAGAGTCCTTTGTTTGGATATTCCATTTAGACCTCTTACATTCCATGTAATGATCTTCATCATGACGAGTTTGGTGGGGGTGAGAAGAATCCCTCGGTTAGGTGTTGGATCTGTCACGAGTTAATCATGAGGTGGCCTACCTCTTTAATCAATTGTTGGGATGATTTGCATCCATGTATATTACTTTGTTTGGGTGTGTGTCTAGGATCTGGGTCTGGATCTGAGTTGATTCCCAATCTAGAGGTTTCCCCTGCTGTGGAATATATGAAAACCTTATGGACTTTTCTTAGTTTATCTACCAGGATAGATTGTAATTCCTTCTTATTGAAAGAATCCTCCAGTTTTTCCAAATCTATTTCTGAAAGGTCTTGTTCATCCATATGCATAATTTAATCCCCCTCGGACCCTGGGACCTTTTCTGCATCCTCCAAGTCAATGGAGTAGGGGTGGTGATTTTCTCTAAGACCGGGTCGGGAGACTGTTTGGATTTTCCTTTGTCATTGCTTTGATGGCCTTGTTTGTGGGGTTTTTCCACCTCCTCTGCGTCCGATAGATGATTTAAAAAATCAAATGAGTTCTTGGTGAGGATATTCTTATCTAACCCCTAATTGGGTTTCTTTGAAGGTTGTTTCCTGCGGTGAGTAACTTGTGTGAAGACATCCTTCAATTTTTCTCCCATTGGTGTTCGCGTCGGGGCATTGAGGGGGAATTTTCAGAAGAGATGTCCATGCTTGTGGAATTTTTGACAACGGAAGGTTATGTGTTCATAGTATATGGTTTGGACCCATTCTTCATCCTAATAATCCATGGTGACTGAGCTTGGAAAGGCCTTGGATATGTTCATGTAAACACATATCTTGGAATATGAGGTATATCTTCTATGTTTTGTTGCCTCTGAGGATTTCACATATCTTCCTAGAGTGTTACCTATACCCATTAAATTTTATTCAAGACATAACTCCTAAGGAAGGGAGTAGAGCCAGATACAGACTAGTGCAAAAGAGATATCCTCTTTTTCTGGGCTGAAACGATCTGTCTAGAATCATAGATGTAGCCCAACGGAATTGAAAAAATATGGGGCATTTTCAAATATTCGATATTTGTCTTCCAGATTATAAAAATTAATCGTGAAGAAGCCTTTCGAGCTGATTTGGAGATCATATTGTCCCTTTGGTTTCCACCAGGTTTCAACCCAGCATGCTAGATCTTTTTTTAGAGGGCCATAACCCCAAAAACTTCCCTATTAGGGCATGATATTTCATGAACTCGGTGTGTTCCCTGACTCTTGTGGAATTTAGCACATATATTGGAGTATTAGTTGCTTGAGGGATGCATTTCCCTAGTTCCCATGTGCGAGTTTACTTTGGATGAGACATTTCCACTTCCACCTCCATATCCTTCCCAGAGATTTGATCCTCCTGCAATATTTTCCCACGAAGATGAGGCGGTGACTCAAAGGGAGGCCTCCTACCCTAGCTCTTGCCTTCTCGTTCATGAATACATTATGGTATGAGGGGGTTTGCACCCCCGTCGTTGTGTCCATTCTTCTTGATTGATCGTGTTGTTTTATTTATGATCTATGCATGTGCTCGAAGAGAAATGACTGAGAGATTAAGGGTTAGTTCCATATCCAACTTTCATCTACTTGACCCATGCAACATTTTTTTCTTGTTCTATGTTTAATATATATACATCACTTGGTATCCTTGGTGCAATAGCCAATAATTTTCCTAAATATTCTTTTCTAATTTCACATTTTTGAGAGTCAAATATGAGTATGTGTCCTTGATCACATGTTTGGCTCACACCGAGGAGATTGGGCTTTAAATTATCAACTAGTAGCACATTTTCTACTTTATCTCTATTATTTCCCAAAATGACTATACCCTTTCCAAGTATCTTGGCAGAGACATCATCTCCAAATGTAACCCTTCATTTTTCTTTCCTTTTCAAACTAAGGATTTTTTCTTGATCTCATGTCATATGCTTTTAACATCCACTATCAACATACCATTGGCTTCTTTTATTTTTAGCATATAAGGAAACCTTACACTCTGTCTCCTTTTCTTTCCATGTCTTTTATGCTTTGATTCTTGAATGTTGGAAGTATTCAAGGGATGCTTTGGTAGTCTACAATCATTAGATTTGTGACCATAATTGTTGCATTTGTGGCATTCAACATTGCAATCTTGTAATGGAGATAATGGATTATAGTTTCTATTCCCTTGATTATTATTATTCTTGTTGTTCTTATAACCATATCTTTAAACACTTTTATGATTGTTCTTTCCATAATCTCTACAATGTAATGCTTTTATGCCCAAAATTATTACAAGAGAAGCAATAGCCAAGAAAGAAATGTCGATACCTTTTGGGGGGAGTTCTTCTTGTAGTTGTATTCCTTCTATATTAATTTTCTTTTGAATGGAGAGAATATTTTTGTTGATTAGAATCAGTATTTGTTTTTCTTTCTTCCTTTTTGAAAGACCTTTGAAGGGAAGCTGCATAACTATTTGGACTTTTATTAGATTTTTGTGTTGTAGTGTTTGAGCCTTTATCAAATTTCTTTTGATCATACCCTAGTCCTAACTTATTGCTAGATGGTATTTTATTGTTAAGAGTATCATTCAGGATTTTTGAACTATTTTCAAATATTGATTGGTTATTTCCTTTCTCAAGTTCCTTTTTTAGAAGAACAATTTCATCCTCTATCTTTTCACGGTCTCGTTGCTTTTCATTGAGTTGTTTACTTATGACCTCTTCAATTATTTTGTCTTCTTGGAGTTGAGTCTTCAATTCAATAATGATTTGTTCTGTCTCCTTGATGATTTTTGAAACTTCCTTTCCTCTTGATTTTTGTTCTTCTTCATATTCTAATAGTTGTTCTCTTAATGATTTATTCTTCATTTTCTATTTTCTCAGTTCTTTGAGAGCACTAATAAGTTTTTCTTCAAGGTCTACTTCTCCTTAAACTTAAAAGTTTCTAGAATTATCCTCAGTAGCATTAGTTTAAGTTTCTATTCCCATAAATAGAACCTCTGTCCCATCATCTTCACTCATGTCAGATGAATTATTGTCTTCTTTGGAGTAAAAGTTTTTCTTTTTCTTGTAGAATTTATTCTTGTTTCGAGTTTTAATATTTTTAAGTTCTTTATAAGTTTCTTCATAACCATTATCCTCTTGCTTGGGGTAAGGAAATTTGGAGGAAAAATGTCCAACTTTTCCACAGTTGAAACGTTTGAGGGGTAACTTCCCTTTGTATTTCCTAGACCCTTTCTTGAGTTTCTTTATAAAGTTAGCCTCTTCTTCATTTGATATGTCTGAGTGATTTTAATTTGGCACATGGTCATGGTTCTTTGTTTCTTTTAAGGCTTTGAAGGTTGTTTCCCTTTTTTATGGCCTTTCATGCCCTGTTCTCATTTCATAGGTTATAAGAATCCCATGATGTTCACCCATTGTAAGTTCGTCAAGGTTTTATTGATCTTCCAAGGTAGATAACTTGGCATAATATCTCATTGGTAATGATCTTAGCACTTTTTGAACGATAATTTTATCTTCTACATCTTCTCCTAGAGCTCTGATTGAATTGACAATTTCATCCACTCTTTGAAGATATTCTGCAATGTTGTCTTCCTCCTTCATATTCAGACCTTCAAACTGCCCTTTGTATGTTTGAAGTTTTGATTGCTTGACTTTGAAATCTCCCTCATAGATGATTTTAAGTTTGTCCCAATTTTTTTTGTTGATTTACAATGCATCACTTTCACAAATATAGAGTTTTCTAATCCACCAATAATTTCATTAACATCCCTTGAATTATCATTACAAATTTTCTTTGCAGTAGCGTCTGAAGGTGCATTAGGTGGTGCTTTGTAACCATTTACCACAAATAACCAAACATCACATCCAGGATCCATTAGATAACTTCTCATCCTTATACTCCAAAATGCATAATCATCTCCTTTGAACAATGGTGCTCTATTAGAGGATATTCCTTATTGTTGATCCATTGTGATTTCTTATAATCTTCCTTCCACTAGTTAGATTGAGGTGACAAAACCTCACTCTGATACCAATTTTTGAAATTTTGTTCAATACTAAGAGGGGAGGGCGAATCAGTATTGCTTATTTTTCATAGTTTAATCAATTATTTAATTATCAAAATTATTAACCATAACAATTGATCAACAATAAAGTACAGTACACAAAATTTTAAATGTAACAATCATAAAATTTATATTTCTTTTACAAGATACAACTTGTAGGAGACACCAATCTCCCTTTTGAGCACCTACTCAAGGAGACACCAATCCCATGTTTTCAAGAATCAACTTGAGGAGGTTGAAACTCCCTGTAGATCAAGATCCAACTTGTAGAGGACTCCAATCCTTTGTTTTCAAGAAACAACTTGAGGAAGTTGCAACTCCCTATTGATCAGGCTCCAACCTATAGAGGAATTCAATCCTTTGTTTTCATGCAAAAACTTGAGGAAGCTGCAACTCTCTGTTATTTAGGATCCAACCTGTAGAGGACTCCAATCCTCCCTTTCTCCTCCCTTCCACCCTCACTTCATGTGTATGATTCAGGTTTCAAATTCTTCCTTGGACTCTGCTTATGTTTAGATCTTCTAAATTAGCTCATAGAGACACTTTTCTTTGACCGCCCTTTCTTGTTTATATAGTCTTACAAACATGTATATGTTAT
>CBVK0101220430.1:0-14269 GCA_900067695.1 Picea abies | reverse complement strand
CCAGAATATATCAAGAGGCCTCGAAATATAATAAAGGTGGTTATAACCACCCATTTTAAGAATTTGGCCTTGCCAATGAAGAGACACTTCACACGTGCCAGTCTTGTATAAATAAGGAGGCTAGTGCCTCACTTAGAAACATCTCACTTGCTCATTTTGAGAGACAAGTTTCAGAACTGCAGTAGAGAAGAAGGAGAGAGAGTGGCGCATATTTGGGAGAGGATATTCTGTATTATCTTAAGTTATCTCTTGTCATTGTATTAGCTATCTATAATAAGGAATTTTTATTGGGTTTTCTTCCCCTAGAGGGTTTCCTAGGATAAATGTTGTGTCTCTTGTGATTGTATATTTCTCAGTGATATTGTCTTATGTTGTTGTTATCTATTGAAATGAAAAGAACTATAATAATGGCTTAAACATTAACAATAGATAATCAAGCAATAGTATTTGAAGAAATAGAGAGCCCGTTCCCTTTCCAAATTCACCACAGATGTTTATGATCTCTAACCCAAAATATTGACAATAGAGGTTACCCAAAACATAACAGTCAGCCACTCCAAATAGATATGAGAGGAAGCGAATGCTTAAAATACCATGAAGAGAAAACCTGAATGCAACCCGTGGCTAATGAAAAACTAAACAACTTCGACTTAAAATTTTGGGTGATGCCCAAGACCCGATTGTGAAATACTTCCCAGTCACAGTGATAATGAAAGCGATGTCATGAAAAAATATAACTTGGGTTCCACCAGAACGAAGCCAAAATACTCCAACACTTAACAATTCACATTGCAACTTGGAGGAACGAAACAAACCAACCACCGAGAGGAAAAGGAGAGACCAAGATTCAACACTAGGACTGGTTGTAAAACCCACACACCAAAACTCATAGCTTGCTACACCATTATTATAATTTTCCATAGAGAACCAGAGTACAAACCCCAAGCTGACCGACATGTTTTTAAACCAATAAACCAATGCATAGGCTACACACAACAATAAAATCTGTTCCTTTCTTTAAAACACCAACAATCTAGAGTATTCACAGAAGAAGCCATAAGCACAACACTGACACACAATCAAAACTTAAGAAAAACACAGACCTTATGCAATTTTGAGACAAAAATTCGATTCATAACACAGAGGAAACATCATGGATTTAAAATAAAGGAACCATACTTGGAAATCTCGCTTGAGGGAAGAGTTGGACTGTATTTTTCCTTTCAAAACTAGAAATCGTGGAGCATCCAAAACCACCAGAGCCCAAAAACCAAATGAAACTATGGCTAGGGTGACGAGCTCGAGGGTTGCTTGAGTGATGTGAAATAAATGCACATCTCTTCCTTCCACAACCCTATTCAATTGAACGTACAAGCCAATCCATACACCATAACATCAACCATTAATTAGAACCAATATCTATTTCTATATCCATTGCAAAGTGCGCCTCCCCGAATCATATCAAAACTTTAAAATAACCATATGATATAACGTTACCATATATGCCTCACAAATAATCCTTTAAACAAGCACATAAGTCTAGCAGCTAGGTCTATCACCCTTTATTTGTGTCCATCACATATACCTTAAGGCTTGTCCATAGTTTTTTCCTTTTTGTTTAAGCTCCCATATCATCCTTTAGCGTAAAATTATATATATATATATATATATATATATATATAACAATCAATCAATGTTTAATGCATAAACATAACACGTAAAATTAATCCTTTTATCCATAATGATGTGATAAGTTGTTTTATCCCCACTTTTTAGGGATAACTAGGAGATCGTGTCTCAAGGCCCACAGGTCCTAGACATGGAGTACCAAGAGCAGGAGTGACCTGAGCATGGCCCTGGAGGGCCCACCTTTTCTTCTTCCATTGTCTTTGTCTTGTCAACAACAACAACATCCATCACCATCGGCTTGGTCCTGTATCAGAAGAGGTTCTTGCTCCATGAGGTAATTGGTCCAGGTATCATGGTATGTGTCACTTTTGATCATTGAAACCTTTGAACATATGCATCTGATTTTTTTTATCTCTTACAACTACTTGGATCTTACATTTTCCCACTTGACCATGTTTGGGGAGATTGACAGGGTACCCTAGCAAGCCGGTGTTTGTAGGTTTTGGTTTGCCACTGGGGGGATTTATGAAAATCCATCGTCCACTCCCATCATACTACCACTTTTACATCTTGTTTCCCACGCATCTATCCCATTCCCCTTGTCTGGGCATTGAGTTGACCTATTTTCAGGACTACACCTTACCTCGTGGGAAGAAGGGGATAAAGGCCCAGAAGGTAAAATCAAGTTGGTAAAATATAAAATCCTAAGAATAAACCTCGAGATGCTTCGCCTAGGGATCCCCGAGAAAGAAATAAAAGGATTCTCAGCAAGAAACAAGAGGGACCTAAAAAAATAATAAAACAAGACCTAATCAGAGGATAGGGGTTCTCATCATGAGCTAGCCTATTAGGTTCATGGGTATCTAGTAGTATGACATTTCCACCAGCTGGTTACCATGCCAGGGAAATGACTCTTGGTTGCATGGCCAAGGGAAAGGGGGTCTCATCATGAGCCAACCTTCTCATTTCTACGGAAGTACTTGTGGGTAATGCTGTCTGCTCTGGTCACCAAGCCAAGGCAGTGTCCCCTGATTAGCTCTTGAACAAAAAAATCAAATAAAAGAATAAAAAGAATACAAAGAATAAAGGCAAGAATGGGCTTGGAAAAAATTCATCCATGACAGGGACAACTCGCCTTCTACAAAGGCACCCACAGGTAACACGTTTCATCCTTGGCCCTTACTGCACCTACATGCTTGGACATCCCATGACCACATCCACCACTTACATGACTTGGATGAGGTCTCTCTGGGAACTTTCCTTTTTCTATGGACACTTTCCCAATAGGAAGCCTTGTCCTTTTCCCTAGACTTGTATTGTAGGCTTGTGTAACGCCTTTGAGCTATTGATTGATGTATTAGGGATTTTATGCATGTGTTTAATAGTATTAATGATGAAATGTGATTGACATTGCCATGATCCCTGTGACTGATGAGCCCATGGAGGGCGTATCCTTTGATGTGCAGGACCATACCCGACGAACAGGTACTATTTGGACCGATACACATGGGGAGATCATCAATTCGGACTTCCATGGGGCTGAAGAGCCCATCAGATGGATGTTGAGACCGCATCAGGGGGCAGAGACAGGGCAGAGATTGATCAGAGTCTTTGCACTAGAGAAGAAGAGGGCGTTCCACTAGAGGCACCCTGACATAGCTTAGCCTAGGGGATTGAGCCCTTTTCACTGAGACGTTGGCCTTGGAAGGCCTGGCATGTCACCTTTGATGACCATGATGTCATCTAGCTTATTGGATGTCTTTGGAGGCAGACTGGGCAGCAGTGGCATGTGTGGCATGTTGGAGAAGCCCATGGAGGGCTAATGTTTTTCTCTAGGATGTTTCATTTGCCTTAGAAAGGGATAACACCTCCCTTAGAGGGGATTTTACTCTCTTTTTTGCTTATTTAGGGTTTTTATTTGACAATTTAATGTAAAACAATATGATTTTGATAATTTGGCCTTGTCGACCTTTTACCTGACCTAAAATGTAAAATTAGGTCAAGATTTTGTATAAATGAGAGATTTTTACTCTCATTTTATCATCACAACTCACTCACTCATTAGTGAGGTCTGAAATTTGCACCGTATCTTGGGTATTTGGCTGATTTAAGGAAGGCGCACTTGTTGAAGGAAGATATTTTTGGCATATTTTGGCATTTCTCTTGAAGGAAGGTGTTACAACTAGGGTTTGCATGTTATTTCATGGTGATATGTAAGTGTTTTTTTTGCAAAACTTCTTGAATGAAAGGTTGTAGTCTTATATTCTTTCATATGTTTATAATTTGCTGATTAAAACCCTAGGTGAAAATCACACAAGTAGGTTCTTGTCTCATGTCCCATGATAGAGAATTTTTCATCCATTGAAGAGGAAAAGAGATCCTAGCCATAGCTACACTGCTTTCTCCTCTTCCCCTTTGCTAGCCGTACCTGTTTAAGCTCAAGAAGGAGAAGACGTCCCAGGCCTAGGTTATCTACACTTAGGGTCATTTTTCTTCTAGGGTTTGATGATAGAGCCTTGCTGTAGCAACACTCTCCCTCATTTGAATCTCTTGTCTTGACTTTATCTTTTATGCTAGTCGTTTTTGCCATCTAAGGAAGGAGGAGAGAGCACGAGGCCTTGACATAGAAACACTAGAGTGAGCCTCTCTCCCCTAGGGTTTTATCTCTAAGGATCTGCCATAGCATCACTTCAGAGCTCTTCCCTCTAGTCCTTATCCGTCTTCCTTCAACCCTTGCTTCCTCATTTAAATTGACTCCATTTTACCCTAGAAAGCATTGATCTTAAGACCTCCAGCGTTGAAGTGGAATTTGATCACAAACTCTCTCAAAACTTGAATTTCAAACCCTAACTACACTAACCCTAAGCTCAAATAACTTACTAACCCTAGTTGTTGACGTCATCCTTGGGTATTACATCTTTAATGTAGCAATGTTTCATTTTATGAGCAATTGAATGGTAGTTAAAGGCATTAATTGAGTTAAGTATTGATTTGTTTCATTGAATGCCATATCGTTCTAGTATTTATTGGTGAAGTGACATTAATTTTATTGCTATTTTGTAAACATTGATTTCGTCAACATTTACTTTCAAATTGCTTATATTGAATATCAGATAGTCTTTGATATATATGAAGTACTAACCGAATCTTGCATATATCAATTTATTGTTGCTTTGTTCTCGGGCAGGGATTCTACTTGGTTATCTTTGTTGGCTATAGGCTGGACTATCTATTCTGGTGGTGATCTGTGAAGGGGGAAACTTGTCATTGTTTGATTATCCTTTAGCCTCTTCAAAACCCCAGGTCACTGGGGATGTCTCCCCCGGGCCTCACCTCCCTAAAGAGAAAGAACCTCCCCATCGTGGTGACATTGGGTGGGATAGGTTCATGTTATGCCAGTTTGGTCTTCTACTTTATATCATTTCTTCCTAGCTACAAACCGTGTGATAACATTTTGGCATCATTGTCAAGGAACACTGAGTCAATTCTCCTCAAATGACAAATCTTTTCGGTAAGCCTTGCCTCTAGAGTTTTATCTAACAAGCTTACCTAGCGACTCCACTAGGGTGTTTTCCCTTATCCTTTGATAGTTTCAGGAAAATTATCTGGCGACTCCACTAATTTTTTAGGGTGCCACCTTACTCCCAAAATCCATGATATTTCCAAGTTATGGGGTCATGGCACACTGGGAACAAATGTATCCGAGTATTGATTTCATAAGTTTTCAAGGATACCCAAATTACTTTGATACAAAATGGCTAAATGACTCTCCAATGTTTTTGGGCCTCACCTCCCTAAAGAGAAAGAACCTCCCCATCATGGTGACATTGGGTGGGATAGGTTCCTGTTACGTCAGTTTGGCCTTCTATCTTATAGCTATTACTCCTAGCTACAAACTGTGTGATAACAAGTTGCAAGTAACCGTAAAAAATATTTAGTGATGACACATTCAACCAACCATATTATCTCGCCACGACAAATAAAACCATGAATTTCACCATCAACTGTAGAATACTGTGTTGGCATCATTATAAAAACAAAAAAATATAAGCGTAACACATCCATCATAGCGCCACTATTCTACAAGGGGGTCCCACCTACTAGTTTATTATTATTATTATAAAATAATGGTTCTTGGAAATCATTTGTGAGTAGTATTCATCGTTGCGATTTTAAGCATCAACAAGGACGAACCCCAAAATGACTCCAAAATAAATATACAATGGTAAAACATGAAAAACATCCTCCTAAAAATCCACACGTGTGGGTGTAGGGATCTCCAAGGAGGTGGCATCATCCTCTAATGGGGTACAAAAGGCTTGAAACATCATGTCTATCCAAAAAAGGTGCAAAGTATCTCCAAAAGTCACGTCTCTTGATCAAGAAGGTCATATCGCCTCATCCAAAGGTTCCAACTCATCATTACAAGTGTTGGGTTGGATCAAGCATGCATCCAATCATATTCAAGCATGGAATTATCCTTAAATGTGTAACATCCAAGGTGGAAGTAATGACATCTTGAGGATAAATGCTCCTCAACCTCTACGAAGAGGTGTATCATCCTTGTCAAGTGCAATGGATGCATCCATCCATACCTTAATGTCCTCAAAAGGGTGCAATGTCCAAGGTATGGGTTTCTTACTGTTTGAGTGACACATCAAGATATATGTGCAACCTCCTAGCTCATCACTATAACACCTTAGTTCCAAAAGGTTCTGGAAGGTGCCAAAAGGCATGTCAAGTTATCATATAAATCAATGCTCATCATCGGTGCTCCAACAACCTCAATAAAATGCGCAACGTCCTCCATGAAATGTGAAGGAAACATAAAAAATTCCTCCATAGGACCATCTCTAGGGGTGCATCAATTATCAAGCAAAGCTCAAAGAATTCAAGTGAGACCAACCATCACGTATACAAGATTCATTAGAATCATAAAAAATAAGTCACAAATTAATACAAAATCCACATAAGAAATTCAAATTTCACATTAGGTATCTTCTTCAAACTTCACACTTGATTAAGATTTTATGTAATTTGACAAGTTTAGGTATGGGAGGACCATCACAAGACTCTATTAGGTGTGTTAGTACCTATGTGGAAGAGCAATTCTCGAGAAACCCATAAAAGTGTAATTATGAATGAATGATATGATATGGGGTTTACTTCATGGTCATTGTTTCATTGATATGCAAGGCCACATGTGATGATCATCTCGAGGAGCACCTTTGTAGAGGGAGTGCTTGGTGCATTGAGTTACCCTTTCCTTGGCACTGTTTGTTTCCACCTATATCTTACCTTTTTATATTTATTAATTTCTTTGCAAGCCCCATTTTAGGTTTATGCATTTATTTCATTGGGATTCAATTAAGTCCTTTCCTTTTTATACACATTCAGTGCATTAAGACTTGGGGTGATGGCCTCATAGCAAGGGGGTAGAGCTCAAGATGATATTGGCTTTTGAATTATCATTCATATCCCATTATCAGTTTTTATAACATGCTATTTTTATTCTCTTTTATTAGTTGCATCAACCTCGGGCATTCAATCCCCTTCTTCTCATAGGAGGATGAAGTACAAACCTTTTTGGGATACATGTAATAGCCACTTCCAAAAGATAGGATAATGGAAGGAATCAAGATGGAATCTATTAAGTATGGAAAGGAATGGTACATTACCCCTATCAAGGTATCCAAGTAGTACCCATGTTCCCCAAGAGTGAAAACACTTGATTAAGACACATAGGATGGCCACTAAGGTGAAACAAGGAAAAATTCATAACTTCTAAGCATCATGATCCATTATATGACTTCAACCCATGATCCTCACTTAAATTCTCAATGCATTAAATGTAACACTTTGTATGAAACAATGACTAATGTACCTCATGTGTGTTGGACCACCATCATCGGATGAGACTGGTGATCAAGTGAATGAGTTGAGAAATGATGATGGAGAGGCATTTGAGGGGATGTTGTCTATGGAGAATGTTGATCATCATCTCTGGGATCATTTTCTGCAATGTGGATCATGAATAATGATCTCCTCTAGTTACCCCTAGGTGAGAGGGGGTAACACTACCATTATACCTTATTTTGTATCTAGAATCATGGTCATCTATGAATCATGATCTTATATATCATCTATGGGATACAATTTGATTTTGATGACATCAAAATGACTCAATGAGAAAATTGAGGAACTTGGTTCTACTTCTACATGCTTTGTAAGTAGAATCATGAAATGGTTGTTTGATATGTTTTCCAAGGATACGAGCATCACATTGCTTCAAATTCCTAGGAACAGTAGGAAAACCAGAAACACCATTCTTTTTCAACAAATGAAGGTTGTCAAAATTAATGTGTCCAAATCTAGCATGTCATAAGGGACTAGATGGAAACTTACCTTCATCGTGGTGAGAGAGGTAAGATGAATTATGTGCATGAAATATGTCCCTTTCAACTTCAACAATATTCCATCCTCCACTTTGGTCATAATGACCATGTTATAAGAATATTTCCTTATTTCAACTTTTCCATTGAAGATATGAATAGAGTGACGTTGCTATCGAATGTGCAAAAGAGACATCAAGTTCCTTCGTAGATTAGGAAGATATAACACATCATGCAAAAAACAATATGGGAGTCCATGCAATTTAATCTCGATGGTGCCATTTCTTGAAGGTTTGAGACTTGAATTATCTACAAAATAAACTATGCCATCTACATTATCATTTAAATCTTCAAATAAATCTCTTTGGAAGGTCATGTGGCATGTTGCACCTGTGTCAAGAATCCTTGAATCTCTCCAAGAAGAAAATGAATTTTTAAACAAATCTTTAGTTCCTCCTATATTGCAACGGGAAACAATATAATGAATAGATTTAGGTGCTTTACCTTTCACCAGATATGATGTTTTACCTTTGTCTTCTTTCTGATTCTATTTTCCTTTTATTTTCTCCCATGGAATTATACATGTCTTTGCTTCATGTGACCCATTATTTCTGCAATAGTTACAATGAAGATCATCTCTCTCACCTTGGTTGTGCCTCACCCACCTACCTGTTGTCGCAAGAGTTGAATCTAGGTTGTAATGGAGCCAAGCCTTAGCACATTTTAAATGAAATAAATTTTGTTGATTGATCAGTCATAGGAGGCTTCTATAACTGGGTCTAAAACAATCCTTTCAATCATTTATAGATCAGAAACGAAGAGGCATGACCTCATTTGCCTAATTGATTTAATAAAGAAGATGGATAGAGGATAGGAGATGAAGAAGACTGAAACAAAGAGTTAGGTATCTAATTCCGATAAGTCTAATCTTTATTTCAATAGAGGAATGACAAATAACTTTGAAAGACAAACATGCATATATATAACTTGTAAATTAGGTAGAAACAGTCAAGCTACAGGTCTTGTTTTGCTCACAGCATAAATAGAGGAAATGTTGAACCTAACAGGCTGCCCAATAAATGACTATAGCAGAGGTATTACTGAATTAGAGCCATTACAAGATGAATATGTAAAAGAAGGAAGAAATATTGAATGTAAACTAGAGAAAACAATATAGGAAAAAAAAATTACACAGTGGCAAGGTATAAAATCTCTTGGCCTTCTGTTCTAGATTTGTTGAAAGAAAATGCATTACAAACCCAACCTCTAAAAGGCTCTCAGGATGTTTCCCCCCATTTCAAATGTTACAAATATTCCTCATATAGGTCTTGAGGTCGCAAATCCACCCAAATCTAAAAGATAACAACAGTTACAATCAATTCTTGAAACTTTTTGCCATAGAAAATGGGCCAAACTGTTGAAAATGGGGGCTGCGGTTATGGTTCTGTATCTCTTGAATCACGACCTATATGTATAAAATGAAAGAGGATTTTGTGCATCTATTTTTTTTGAGAAAAAACCTGTCTCAGTTCCCTGATGTCCATTTTCATTTGCCCCATATCTGCATTTTACAAACATGTGTCAAAAAAGGAAAATATGAGATCCGAAATTTAGGGCTTGGAGAGGGATTCGATTCTCCAAATATATGACACTTGTAAGAAAAATGAGGGAGGCTATTGATATCTGATGTGTTAGGAACAATATACTCCGACCGTTTCTCAAAATGATCCTCCAGTCGCTCAAAATCATCATTTGAAAATGATGACTCAGCACAGTAAAAAACGCCACATTTCTAAAAACGAACCTCATCTTGAGGGGGAATTTTGACCACCTTCCCAATATAAAAATGAAATTATGAAGACACCACTGGAAATCGTAGGATATTTGTATGTCTATTGACTATTCAAACGCAGAAAATGGCCTCTCCAAGGCCGAGAAAAATAGTTTTTTCCCAAGGCATTTTTTTGCATATGACTGGGGTCTCGATTTCGGGTTTTCGGGTTTTGGGAAATGGAGAAGTGGTTATTTAAAACCCTACGTTGTCCAAATCCCTGAAATAGAGCCTGGATTTACATGTAATACCATTCTTGCAATTTCTAGGCGTGTGGCACACCTCTTTCGGGTCTCCTCGTGAGTGTTTCTTCATGCGACTTAACGCTCGAACAGTTGGTGTGTTTCTATGATTCCCACGCGAAAACCTCTCGTTGGAGTCTTGTGTGCATGTCTTGTGACTTGGAATGTAGATTTACGATGGATATTTGGATATCGGGACGTGAAGGATAGTGAAATCAAGGAAAAGGGCTTGGCTTAAAATATATTTTTTCCAGACTTCAAAATAAAATATTAATTTTAAAATTATATAAAATAATTTTAAAATAATATATGGAAAGGGAAAAATTTATAGTTTGATTGTATAACTGACACTCTTCACAATGAAGGAATGCGAAGTAGGAACAAAACGGGAGACCCAGGGAAACTTTTTAAATCTTTGAGATCTTGATGGTAGAAAAGTTCGATGAAAATGGTGATAGATTTAGAGTTTTTACTGCAGCAGAAAGGCTGCGCCGAATGGCACAAGGTCTTAATGGTTACACAAGATTACACCAGGCAACAAGGTTCTGAAACTAAGTGGCATAACTAACATAAATTTTGGAGAAAGACACTGAGTTGAGAAATTTTCGACATTTGTTCCAACATAGGCTCCATATGGGGATGGTGCTTTCCTGTAAAGCACCAAGAATAGTAGATCACGTGCCTTCATCCATTGGGCAACCTGAAATCATCCTTATCAAACTCTAAATCCTGTCACTTCACTTGCGCCTTTTTGAGACAACAAACCACTTATGCATTAGTTGGGCTATGGAGTCGTAATGCCTTAAATCAAAACCATACTGGATTCCAAACTGAACTAGAAACATATTGAAAAACACCGTTGTAATCTAATGCTCAAAGTCAAGATTATTTATATATGTCACCTACTCTAACTGATATCACTGCTTTGTTCAAGTATAGGAAAATTTCCAAATCAACAAAGCGAGTATCCGACTAACAAGCTTGATTATGCTTCCATCTTTGAACACGAAAATGACAGGAGCAACTACAAATTTCAAAACATGCCCTGGGAGCAGGTACTTATAGTTTTGAAATTTAGACTTCAAGAAGTTGGAAATAAAAAATTCAATCCCCCATTTTGACTCCATATAAACTGCTACTAGATCATAGAAGGGAAAAGATATACCACTTTCGCAATTAATCCATACTTCCTCCTGTTGGGCAAGCTGTTTGAAATGATTTTGCGCACTTTGTCCACTGCTGATTTTTTCTTCTGGTGCATAAATGTCGCATTGAAACTTACTGGTATGTTTCTCAATAGTTGATAAACAAGGAGGAGAGATCAATTGTTTCATTAACCCCTGCTTATGTCCTTCATATTCTCTCCAAAGATAATTTGATAGCTGTCATACATAGGCTGATTTCTTTCAAAATGTTGTCGATTTCTTTCTTTCATCGTGGTGAGAGAGGTAAGCCGAATTATGTGCATGAAAATATGTCCCTTTCAACTTCAACAATATTCCATCCTCCACTTTGGTCATAATGACCATGTTATAAGAAGATTTCCTTATTTCAAATTTTCCACTGAAGATATGAATAGAGTGGCCTTGCTATCGAATGTGCACAAGAGACATCAAGTTCCTTCGTAGATTAGGAAGATATAACACATCATGCAAAACAAAATCTGGGAGTCCATGCAATTTAATCTCGATGGTGCCATTTCTTGAAGGTTTGAGACTTGAATTATCTACAAAATAAACTATTCCATCTACATTATCATTTAAATCTTCAAATAAGTCTCTCTGGAAGGTCATGTGGCATGTTGCACCTGTGTCAAGAATCCTTGCATCTCTCCAAAAAGAAAATGAAGTGTTAAACAAATCTTTAGTTCCCCCTATATTGCAATGGGAAACAATATAATGAGTAGATTTAGGTGCTTTACCTTTCGCCAGATATGATGTTTTACCTTTGTCTTTTTGATTCTATTTGCCTTTTATTTTCTTCCATGGAATTACACATGTCTTTGCTTCATGTGACCCATTCTTTCTACAATAGTTACAGTGAAGATAATCTCTCTCACCTTGGTTGTGCCTCACCCACCTACCTCTGAAATTATTTATTCCGCGTCCCCTTTCACTTCCTTCTCTTCTAGAAGAATCATGTGATTGATTATTCCCTTTTTTAGCAAGGCATACCGTCTCTACAGTGGGCTGAGTTGATTTCTTTCCAAAGGTTTTCTCACGTTCTGCAACTTTCTCCACCAAAGTGTCAAATGTGATGGACTTCATTTGACCACTAGTTTGCAAGGATTCAAGGTAGTGAGAATATGTAGGGTAGAGGGCCTTGTTATCCCCGTTTTGTGGGATAATTAAGGAGATGATGTCTCGAGGCCTTCAGGTTGCAGATATGGAGTGATGAGAGACCACATGACTAGTAATGTCCACTTGCACATACATAATCCCTCTCTATCGCCACATTCCGATCCATTATCAACGCATCCACCACACCAACCAACTTATGGAAGGCATATGGGTCTTGATCCATGCGGTACAAGTAAGGTATCGTGGAAGATAATCACCCTAATATTCAAGGCATTTAAACATGTTGTATTTAAGCTACTTTTGATTATATAACGCCTGCTTGGACATTATGATTTTGAACTTGTTTCACCTTGGTGAGTGTCATAGATTTCCTAGCAAGTGGCCAACCTTTGGGGAAGTTTTGTGACTCAGGGTCCCTTAAGGGGTTGTCGTACCATTTCCGACCATACTTAACAATTTCCACTCATTACATTCCCATCATATTTCCCTCTTCTATGCCCTTTGACTTTAGTGACCCAAGAAGGGCATGTACCTCATTTCATGGGAAGAAGGGGTTGAAGGCTCAGAGGGATTGTTGTTGTCTAAAAAGATAAAAGCCTAAATATAGACCTTCCATATGCTTCATCCAGGGATCCCTGAGAAAGAAATGAAATGATTCTCTATAAGAAATAGGGGACCTACAAAAAAAATTGATAGTGAATTCTTAAGAGGTTAGTTGGGGGATGGGAGGTCTCATCACGAGCCAAACTATCATGATCATGGGTATTTAGCGGTAAGAAATTACCATCATCTAGTCACTAAGCTAGAGCAGTGGCTCTCAGTTAGACAATTGAGAGAAAGGGGGTCTCATTACGTGCCAACCTTCTCATTTCCTAGAGCTATTTGTGAAGACACTATTGTTATATGGACATGAAGCCAGGATAGTGGCCTTCAACTTGTTCCTTAAAACATGAAAGAAATATAAAGAGAAAGGAAGAGTTAAGAAGAAAGAACAACAAGAATATGGGATTGGAATAAGTGCATTGCAAATGAAGGTTCCACACACCCTCCGAAAAGGCACTCATAAATGAGATAATACGAGCTCTTGTATTTCATGAAAATCATTGACCTATGAAGTCTAAATCCCTTTCCACCTCATCATCCATTACATAACCTTGAAAGGCCATCCTTGGGAGCATCCCCTACTTGAGGGTTTTGGTATACCTAATAGGAATTTTATGACACCCCTCCCATACTTAAACTTGGTCAATTGTATAGGGTCTTTGAGCATTTGTTTAATTTGATGAGGTATTTTGATGCACATTCTTAAGTTCCTTGTTTATTAGATCTGTTGATTAAGGTTGGTTGTCATTAATGTCAACCCTTGAAGAAAGCCCCGTAGCACAAAGGTTTGGGTAATGAACCCAATATTGTTTGATGTAAATATGACTCATTATTGTTTTTTCATGGTTGATAAGAATTAAATATGGATGAATTCCAAAGTGTTCTCCTTATGGTGAAAGCCCTCACAGGAAGACACTTTGCCGAGTAAGAGACACCATGCTTAATTGTGGAATAATGAGATGAAGGATAGTGGATTTTTCAGGGAACATATCCTAGATGAATAGTGATTTTCATGCCATTTCCGATGGTATGTAGAACTTCACATAACTCCTCCCGGTTAGAGAGTTATGACCATGTGAAGCTGGAGAAACCAGGTTTGGGTAATGGACCCAAGTTTGTTTGATGGATAATGGTATGATTTTTGAAATATTTGAAGGTAATACTATTCTATATGGATATTACATGTCATTCCATTTCTGGTGGTATGTGGAATGTCACATAGCTCCTCACAGTTTGAGAGTTATGGCCTTACGAAGTTGGAGGACCCTCATA
>CBVK0101220428.1:0-14127 GCA_900067695.1 Picea abies | reverse complement strand
TAAAGTCAGTCCTCCAGGCCATCCCAACTTACCTCTTCTCAGCCCTAGCTACCCCCCAATCAATTATAAATAAAATCAGGAATCTGCAAAGAAACTTTCTATGGCATGGACACAACCCAAACAAAAAATGGGCATTGGTCAGCTGGGACAAAGTTTGCATGCCTAGATCCTCAGGTGGTTTGGGCCTTCGGGACCTTGGTAAATTAAATAGCATCATGGGAGCAAGAATTTGGTGGAGGTGGCTCAAAACTCCAACAGAGCTTTGGGAAAAACTCTAGAAATGAAAATATGCCCCAAATACACACCAAAGTCAACTTATAAGAAAGCAGGGGAAAATTCAGGGCTCCAACATCTGGAATGCGGCCTAGAAAAATCAATCACTCATACTGGAACATGCTTTTTGGGAAGTTCAAAATGGTCAAAGTGCCCTATTCTGGATGGATTCTTGACAACAAATTCCACCCCTAAAACTGGAAGAAAATATACATTCCTACGAAAATAACATTCAATATCTTGCCACTCTCAAAGTGGCAGATCTGTGTACAAAAACCCCCAGTGACTCTTCCCGGTGAAGATGGAAATCAACTCATCAGAAACTCCAAGTGGCAATGAACTGTGACTTGCAACACTGGAATCAAGAAACAACCCAAACACGAATCTGGAAAAGAATAGACCCAAACATTCTCAAATGGGGATACACACCTCATGGAAGCTTCACTCTCAAGGAGGGCTACACCCTACAGGAGAACTTCCATAACCTTCAGAAAGACAACATCTGGACAACAATATGGAAATCAAAACTGTGGCCCAAAATCGCTACTTTCCTCTGGCTCCTACTGTAGAACAAGATCTTAACTTGGGACAATCTCCAGAGACGAGGATTCATTGGCCCCTCGATCTTCCATCTCTGTCATCTCCAGGCAGAAACCATGGAGAACCTCCTAAATAACTATCCACTCAGTGAGAACATTTGGAACCAAGCCACTCAGCTCATGAGAAGAACCAATCGAGTTAAAAAGAGCATCATTAGAACCATCAAGGAGTGGGGCTCCGGTCCCTTCAAAATTCCTATCTTGAATAGAGCTTGACAACTCTTACTAGGTTTCATAGTGTGGCAAATATGGAAAGAGAGGAGTAAAAGAATCTTTCAATCCCAAACATCTCCTCTTGCCCTCCTCTAGAATACAATCCTCCTGCATCTCTAGGAAACTCTCCAGCTAGATTCTTGGTTCAAGGAAGACTTCCCCACTGACCCGGGTGAGCTCTCGATCCTCAAATCCTGGGGCTTCTCATTGGCCCACTCCACCCTTCCTCTGCAACCCCCTTTATTTTCAAAAGCCCTCAATTCCTCCAAGTGGCTTTCCCCCCACCAGGCTTCCACAAGGTTAATTTTGAAGGCACATCAAAAGGAAATCCAGGACACTCAGGCTATGGAGCGCTCATAAGAAACATATTGGGCCAAATTCAAAGCCTAAATGCAGGAAATCTAAGACACAACATAAACAATTCAGTAGAAATATGGGGTCTCATCAAAGGGGTGCAAATGGATCTATATCAAAACCTAACCTACTTGATTATTGAAGGAGACTCCAAAATCATAATAGACTTGGAAACAAAAATTCTGAATAGTGGAGATCCAGGAAAAATCACTCCCAGCTGGCACCTCCTCGAACCTCTTCATATCTTCCAAGCTCTTCTCAGGCCTTCTCTAACTCTAATCCCCTCACACATCAGGCGAAGTGGAAACAGAGTTGTGGATTGATTGGCCAATGCAGGAATAGACTCGATGCGACAGATCAATCTCCAAGATCCCAGGCAGTCCCAAATCTCACCCCTCTGGCTCCAGTGCGAGGAGCTTGCCAAGTGGGACGACCCCAATCTAAATGAGGTGCCACTTTTTTCTACCTATAATTCCTTCCATGTCAGCAATGATCCACAACTTAGGGTAGAGGACTACCGTAAGCATCAACGTAGAATATCATCAACCAACAGAAGACTTTAGGACCTTGGTAATTGGGAGTTGCATGGTCTAAGGTTGTTGTTTCCCAAAGTCACGAAATAGAGAAATGTGAAATCACGATAAGAAAGAAAAGATCAGAACCATTGGTACCAGCAGTGATAAGGACCTTCAATCTGGTCCTATCGATATGACACGAGGAAATTTTAGGATTTCGACTATCGAGAGTCCAAAGCTGGAAGGTAACTATTCCCCAAAGTCACGATATCATGAAATGTGAAATCACGATTAGTGTGATCAGATCAGGACTGTTGGAACAATAACAGATCTGGACCGTTGATCTAGTCCCATGGATATGATGTGAGGAAATTTTGGGATTTCAGCTATCAGGAGTCCAAAGCTAGAAGGAAGCTACTCCCCAAAGTCGAGAAATGTGAAAATGCGATCAGATCAGGACCATTGGAAACAGAGTAGATCTGGACTGTCGATCTGGTCCCATGGATATGATGTAAGGAAATTTTAGGATTTCAGCTATCAAAAGTCCAAATATTGAAGGAAGCCACTCCCCAAAGTTGCGAAATCACAAAATGCAAAATCGCAAAATGAGAAATCATGTTAATCGAGATCAGATCAGGACCATTGGCACCCGAATAGATTTGGACCGTCGATATGGTCCCATGAAAATGACGCAAAGGAAATTTGGGATTTTGGCTATCGAGAGTCCGCAGCATGAAGGAAGTTGTCTTCCCAAACTACAAAGCCACAAAATGCGAAATCGTGAAAAGTGAGAGAAGACCCAAATCATTGATCCCGAGAAATATCAACTGTTGATCTAGTCCTGATGGATTCTCTTATAGCCCTTTGGTGTAAGTAGTTAGGCTACAAATATTCTTTGTAAACCTTTAGATAAAATTAATATAAGGATCTACTTTTATTCACAAAAAAAAAACATGGAAGGTTATTTTTGTCTAGTCCATCTCTATTTGATTGGATCACACTTCGCATTGCATGATTGGCTTCCTGAATGTCAGTACAAATTTTGACAATTTTTTCTTTATCCCTCCTACCATGTATGATTCACCATAATGTTTTTGTCGCATTCTTCCCGATATGCATTGTATCAAACAAATGAGCTATTTTTAGCTCCTCATAGTAGAGAAACCTCATTAATTGAGTGGGATAACATTTCATTCTTTGTGGAAGCCCATTATTAATACCTTCATGATGGCGGCCTTCATGAAGCATAAAAGAAATCAAAAAAATACTTATCAAATATGGTAAAATAATTTCAATGATTAAAATAAACATTCAAAACATTACATGATATACGATACATAAAGAAATTGCATACCTTGACGATTTCTATTATATTCCAACCTCCATAGGTGAGGTGTCATTCTTCGTGGTTTTAAACCAATCTCTTATTTCCCATTGAAAAAATGTTTTTTAGTAGTACGATACTTATGGTTCTTAGGGAGGAGGTGCCTATACTCATCAAACAACACCTTTCCTAAAAATTTTGAATGAAGATACTTCATCTTAGGACCACAAACTGGACATGCAAATTTACCCTTTGTTTGAAGACTTGCAATAGATGGATTAATGTCAATTATTATACGATGAGACTATTTAAAAAATAAACATGCAACATAATATATTTAAAAAATTACATAGTATTAAAGAGAAATAGAATGCTACATACCACAAAAATGTGTTAGTTCTAGGGCATCATGAATTTTCCATACAAGTATTCCACGGAATTTAAGTTTCTTCTCCCCGATTGGTTTACATATGTCATACATAGTGATGCCATCCCATAACTTTAGTAGCTTGTCGATAAGAGGCTCGATATATACATTCATATATTTAACCTGGTACTTATCTAATTGTTTGAAATTACACATAATTACTATAACCATGATATGTATATATAAGTAAATAAATAAACAAGAGATATTATGCAAAAAACAAAACAAATGAAAATGTTACATTCAAAAAATTATTGTAAACAAACTATACCTAGAACAATCATTGTCAACATTATGTGCTCCCTCTTTATTGACATCCAATGATGAATTTTGTTGTTGATAACAAAAATAGGCCACATTGATTAAATAGACCTAAGATCTTTGAATGGATTAACACCATCAACTACCAATGAAAGCCTAACATTACGAGGTTCATCTTTGAAATATGCCCGTTTTTCCTCAATTTCCCTAAATTCATAACCATTGGCAGGCATTCGAAGAACACCATCTCCACTTCTGTTACATAGATGGTAATCCATAAATTGTGCTATGCTTTCACACCTGAACAATCGTTGCAAATGTGGAATTATGGGAATATGACGAAGAACCTTTCAAGGCACCCTTTTTGTTACTTGATTGGTTCGATATCTACTAATAAGACATTGTGGGCATTCTGTTTTCGAAGCATGTTTTCCATAATAGATACTATTATCATTAGGATATGCATCTATAGTTTGATAATCCATTCCAATGTCTTTCATAATGACATGCAAATATCGATATGTGTGAGCTAAAATATTTGACGATTGTAACAAAAATTCACCTAACAATATACAACATAACAATTAACTAGTTAATGTAAAGAATATTAATCGTAAAAATTGTATTCTTATTTTACACATTAATTAACACTAAAAACAAATAGAAACAAGTCAACATTTATGTATAATATGAGATGAAACATATTACATAGCTTAGGATATGTGTCATACAAGTGTTCAACAAATTATTCATAACCTTTAAGTTCACTAGCAACAATGTAGCGAAGAGAAGATTTTCTCTTGAGCCTTCATAAAGTCGTTTATTTTCCTTCTCTAATAGAGGTTCATCATAAATACCATCACTGTCCCCATCCTCATCCAGTTGAGAAAACAAATCTTGGATCATTTGATTTGTCCCATCATCTTCTTCCATGGGATCATTAACTTGATTTGTCCCATCATCTTCTTCCATGAGATCCTCATTTTCTTGATCATGTTCCTCATCTTGTACAACATCATTTCTACTAGTACTACTTGGTGAAATATTTTGCAGAAAGTTGGAGGGCAACTCTAACTTTATAATTACAAACAATCATGCAAAATTAGTGTGTACTATAACAACTATTCAAACAATATATATACATATATATAGTTTTATATAAAATTGACAATATAAAAACAGATAATGAATATAGAGCTAATTAACATGGGACGATATTCATTCAATCCCCCATCAATGTGCCCATATTTCCTACAATGTTTTGTAGTTGTTGCTATTAAAATTCTTACGGGACATGTAAGGAAACATTTTTTGCAAGGGCAATAACATCTACCATCACCCTTTTCACCCACTTTACTTTTTTTCCCACCTCTAATATTCTACGACATTTTTCCGCACAAAAATACCCTTTCTGAACCGTCGTTATTATAGAAAGATTGTCACAACATCTCTAATTCGCAAAATATTTATAGATATTTTTCTCGTCACAAGAGCGACGAAAGTTGACCAAATCAATGTTGACTTTTTCAAACAATGTAATGGTCAATGTTGACTTTTTCAAATAGTGTAACGATCAATGGTTATCGTCACTCTTGCAACAATAGCCAAAGGTCATCGCAAGTGAGACGATAGTCCAGTATCTTCACGTTCGTCCCTCTTGCGATGAATGTTTGGGTTCATCGCAAGAGAGATGAATTCGGGTTGGATTTATAAATAAATTGAAAATTTGAACTCTTTCTCTTAAATTTTGCGACGAAAGTGTACTTTCGTCGTAAATTTTTCAATATGTAGTAGTGATCATTCAATAGGGAGAACTACATCTAGGAAGCATACAAGCATGACATACAAAGGGTTTCACCTAGTTGGATGTCTTTGTACACCTTTGTTGGTACCTAATGAGTAGTACCAAATTAGACATAATTTTTATATGAATTTGATCTTGCACATACCCTTGGGTATATTGGAATCCCCCTAAATGTACCTAAAACCATATTTACATAAACCTGTCAACCATGTTGTTTTTATAGTACACCAAGAAAAACAACTAAGGATATCACTCTTGCATGCTAAGGAATAATGTAGTATGGATAAGGGTATAATTTATCATCCTTAGTTAACATCATAAAAGATTGGTCGAGCACTATTATATGACTAACACTCCTTTGTTTTTAGGACCATGTAAGACCATAACCTATATAGAATAATAATGAAATTCTTACATAACTTAGAATATCAGGAATTAAGAATTCCATGGTATGGTAATACAAAAGTGGGAGTAAATACTCCGCAAAAACAAAGTACTCTGCCAGACGATAGAATTATTTGAGACCTATCTCAAAAGAATCCTCTCACAATGTTGATTGTGTTAATATAGCTCTTGGGTAACCCTTCAGGTGGAACCCATGGGCCTAGACCAGACCTGACCCTTATGGAAAACCTATCTCAACAACATCCTCTTATGATGCCAATTGTGTTGGTCTACTTCCCTAGTAACCCTTCAGGTGGTCCTCATGATCCCGTGATTCACACTAGAAACATGTTATACATGGAATATATAATGAATGATACAATGCTAGAAATCAAGTCCCTCACATATACGATTGATGAAACCAAGAACATTGGTAGTGGTGTAAATCACATAAGAAAGCATCTTTGAGATACATTGCATGGAAGCAATTCGTTAAATTCCTCTTTGTTTCCTTTGAAAATGGTACTAATTTGTGTAATTTTTGACCAAATTATGTCAACACATGCATGGTGGAAGAATACATTGATTCTTTTGAGTGATTGGAAATCAGAACATAAATTTCTCCTTATGATATTTTCAAGCATTGTTTTATTATTGGTAGACTCAAGGAGGAAATAAAATCTCATGTAGAGATGAATCGCCCCACTACCTAGTTGGAGACCTCTTAGATATCTTGTCATGCATAAGTTGTGACATATTCCTTGTCCAAATGCTCAAACCTTTTTCCATGACCACACCAAAAATGTGTGCCTCGTCAACATCCTACTCCGCTCCTCAAGGTTGAAAAATTGATGCGAGAAAATGTGGTGGAACACCAACTCAAAGGTCTCCATTATAATTTTAATGACAAGTATTTCCTAAGTATAAAGTGTAAGGAATAGAATTGACCTATGATATATGTAAGGAAATTTTTAATGAAAAAGTCGATGATTTGACTTCAGAGGAAAGAACATCTACCATGGAGGATATTCCTACTTTGAGCCAACATTGTGAAGAACCCCAAATCTCCCTTCATGCCTTAACTAGCATTTCACCTCCTTAAACATTAAATTTGGCTAGCTATATCAAGCACAAGAAGTTGATTGTCTCAACAGACTATGACATCACCCACATTATCATTCATTGTCACATCAAAAAAGAAATACACTACTATATCCATGTTGTTAACAACTTTAAAATTCTTATTGCAAATGGGATCTATGAAAATTGGTGGAAAGTGTGACAATGTGAAACTCAAAATAGATGATTATTTCCTAAAACTCACATCTTTTCCATTGAAATGAAAGGTTGTGATATTGTTTTGGGTGTAGAATGTTTTAAAACATTAGGCCCCATATAAATGGATTTCTCATAATTATACATGAGTTCAAGAAGGACAAGCACTACTACACTCTCAAAGGTATGAAAAATAGGATCTCCAAAAAAAATCATTTCCCACCATATGGAAAATCTCCTAAAGAACTTGGGTCTTTCATTGATTATCACACAATTCCATGAAATCCACATCCTAGAGGATGCTTTCTTGTTATTTCATGCTGGCATGTAGTTAGTTTTGGAAAAACATCAATATATCTTGAAACTTCCCCATGGACTACCACCCTCATGTGGTGAGCATGATCATAGTATCCCACTAACTATAGGTAGCTAATAATTCAATGTGCACCTATATCACTACCCTTTTGGATATAAAAATGAGATAGAAAATATCATCTCGGGATTGTTGGAAGCAAATGTGATCAATCCTAGTACCAACCCATACTCTCTGGTCATCATGGTTCTAAAAAACAAAGGTGCTTGGAACATGTTGCGCAACTTTTGTTCTCTTAACAAATTGAAAATTAAAGATAAATTATCAGATCCCAAACATTGATGACCACTTGGATGATATATATGGAACACAATTCTTCACTAAAATTGATCTTCGTTTAGGTTATCAAAAAATTATAATGAAGGAAGCAAATATTCCTAAAACTACTTTCCACACACATAAAGGCCATTATAAGTTCTTGGTGATTCCTTTTGGTATTAGCAATGCACCTTTCACTTTTTAAAGCATCATGAAAAAATGTTTTGAACTCTTCTATGCCATTTTGTCCTTGTCTTATTTTATGATATATTAATCTACATCAAAACTTGGGAGACACATTTGGCACATGTGAATAGAGCCTTACAAATTCTCTGCAATCACCAATTGTTCATCAAATGTTCTAAATGTTCTTTTGGTACCTTAGAAATGGAATATTTAGGGCACATTGGTATTCGAGATGGAGTATGTGTTGATCCTAAGAAAATAAAGGTAATAAAGAAATGACCTCACCTAAAGGCTCTCAAAAGTTTGTGTGGATTCCTTATCTATACTAGTTACTACAAAACGTTTTTATACAACTATAGTAAAATTTTATTTCCCCTCACCACCCTACTCAAGAAAATTCCTTTGGATAAATCGATTCTATAGATTAGGGATTTCAAGATTTCAAAGAAGCTATGTGTTCTACTCATGTCCTAGCCATGCTAAACATCAATAAGAATTTCATATTGGAATGTAATGTATAAGGAAAAGGTATTGGGGAAATTTTAATGCAAGAGGGATGCCCCTAGTTGTCCTTCACCAATGAATAATTGTATGATAAAAACTGGGAAAATCAACCTATAAAAAAGAAACAATGGTTATTCTTCATGCAATTGATATATGTCATCCTTATTTGATTAACCTTCATTTCCAAATTAAGGACTATCTCAGTTAGAAATGATTACTAGAACATAGGTTTTTCTTACCCAAGTAGAAAAACCAGGCCACCAAAATGTTAGGATAAGATTATGAGATCATCTACAAGAAAGGAAAGGAGAACATGGTGGTCAATGGTTTATCAAAGAAGTATGAGGAGGAAGGATCTTGTTTTATTTATCTTTACTAGTTCTTGTTTGGATAAAGGAGGTACATTATGGTAGTTGGTGGATGCAATTATCATTCAACTTCTCCAATAGCTCCAATAAGACCCACATATACATTAGGGATTCTCTTGGTAGGATGATGCATTATGGTGTAAAGGAAATATATTTTTGGTCCACAATTCAACATTCAAATGAAGAGTGTTAACTAAATTACATTCCTCTCCCACAATGGGTTACTTAGAGTTTCAAAAAAATTATGAAAAAATTAAGCATTTGTTCTTTTGGAAAGGCATGAAGAAAGACATCCACACATTTGTGGAAGAGTGTAAAACATGCCAAATGAACAAGGGTGAAATGGTGAAGTCTTCCATAGCATTACAACTTTTACCAATTTATACAAAAATTTGGACTAACATCTCCATAAATTTTATTGTGGGGTTAACTAAAGCAATAAATAAATTGATCATCATTGTAGTTGTTGAACTCCTTTATAAATACACTAAATTTTGTCGCTTACACCACCTCTTCAAGGACTTCATAGTATATAGCACAAGTTTTCATGGAAAAATATTTTAAACTCCATGGAATGCCTAATTCAATTGGGTTGGATCCTACATTCATCAAAAGTTTGATGA
The DNA here is from genome assembly GCA_900067695.1 of Picea abies. Classification (NCBI taxonomy): domain Eukaryota; kingdom Viridiplantae; phylum Streptophyta; class Pinopsida; order Pinales; family Pinaceae; genus Picea; species Picea abies. Next base: position 4,386 of record CBVK0101220428.1, on the reverse strand, counting down.
CATAATTTGTTTAAAATACAAGGCACTTAATTGAAAATGAGCATGGCATATCATCCCCAAAGAAATGGTCAGACATAAGTGGTCAATACATGTCTAGAAACATATTTGCAATGTTTTTCCTAAAAAAGGAAGGCACAGTGGGTTTAATGGATACCCTTTGTATAATTGTGGTACAATGCCACATATCATGGTGCTACCAAAATGTCACCCTATAATGCATTCTATGGACAAAATCCCCCATCAATGGTCTTGTACTTACCAAGCACATCCAAGGATCAAGCATTGGACAAAACCTTGAATGCCCTCACTTACATTCACCATACACTTACATGTATTTTGGTGTTGGATCAGAACAAAATCAACCAATAGATCATTCAACATCAATTCAAGTGCAACTTTGAAAAAGATATTAGATGTTCCTTCATCTCTAGTCTTATAAGCATACATCACTCAAGGAGAAGAGCCACAAAAATTTTGCACTTACATTTTATGGACCCTATCCAATACTAAAACATATTGGACATGTTTATTCAAGTAGGCTCTCCCAACTCACTCTAATATCCATAGAATGTTTAATGTGTCATGATTGAAGAAAGTGGTAGGGTCGAATTGTTGATTTCAAACCATCCTCCTAGAACTTGACGAAGAGGATTCCATTTGGTTGCACCCATAGATAATTTTAGACAAAATATAACACTTTTTGCCCCATATTAGTATCTAGGAAGTCTTGATCTAGTGGAAGGATACACAAATTGAATATAGTGGAAGGATACACAAATTGAAGATAGTGGAAGGATACACAAGTTGAAGATGTCACATGGGAACCAACCACTATCCTACAACAATTTCCACATCTCCAACCTTGAGGAAAATGTTTCTTTTGAAGGGGAAGGGCATGTTAGGGTCCCACCCTAATTCCCCTAGTTGAGGGAATAGGTTGTTACTTAATGTATAGTGGCCAAATTTATTAAATAAGGTCCACTAGCTAGTTAGAGATGTAATCAATGAATGTAAGGTGTCTAAATTAAATAAGGTCCATTAGGTAGTTGATATAGCCTCATTAATGAAGGCCCACTAGGTTGTTAGGGTTTTAAATAGATAAAAACTATTTACAATAATAGAAGATATGTAATTGGTTGCCGAGTGATTAATATTGTAACAGAGCTGCACTCAATTGGATGTTTCCCGCTTGAAGAGAGAAGTGAACATTGATTCCTATTTAAATATCAATAAATATTTTCCTATTGTTGATGCTTTGATACTTTAATTTTATTTTATTTGCTTTCCACAATTACATTTTTGTTAATATTTCTCTAAGTTTTATGTTTCAAATATCAAGGTATGACACAACAATGGTCAATATGGTCAATGAAGGTGAAGGGGTGATGGGATGTTAGGGTTAAAAGGATAGGAGGTTTATAGTTTATGAGATTATCAAGCTATGTGAATAATGGATTATTGGATAACAAGGCACAATATTAGTGGGTGAGCGACCTTAGTGGGTCAAGGTGGTTAATATGATGAAGCATAGAAAATATGGTATATATATCAATATGCTTAATAAATTCCAACCATAGTCAACGATGGTCAATATGGTTGATGATGCTCATGAGCTAGTGAGTTAGTGAAATTAATAAGTCTGGGGGTTAGAGAATTAAGTGGTTAGTGGGTTAGTTAGTGGGTGAGGGATAAGTTGTTGATTGTGAAAGTTCATTGATGTTGACTAAGAGTTTGCATTGGTCAATATAAATTAATATTAGTTAATATAGTGAAGAGAGGTCACCAATGATAAACCATGGTTAATGACCGTTAATATGGTTAATGATGTTCAAGGGTTAGTTATTGAGATTAATGAATCTAGGGGGATAATAGAGGAATAAGTGGTTAATAGGTTAGTTAATGGTCCAAGGGTAGGTGGTTAATTATGACAAGAGATTGATTTTGACTAGAAGACCATGTTAGTCAACATAGTTCAATAAGTGTCAAGGGATTATGGGTGAGTGGATTACTAGATAAACTATAGTTAACAATGGTCAACCTTGATTGACTATGGTTGATAAGGTTGTTAATGTTGGCCCATGGTCAACAATGGTCAATATGGTCAGTGAGGATGAATGGTCAGTGGTTCACTTGGATTAGTAGGTTAGGAACTTTATGGGTTATGGGATTCTTAGGCTACGTGATTAATGGGTTAATGGATAAGAGGGCACAATGTTAATGGAGAAGCATTCTAGGGGTTAGTGGATTAATATGGTTAATATGGTTAAGTGTTGGATGCATGGTCTGACTCAGGTTCTACCTTAGTTCTCTAACAAAAACCTATTTGCCATCACCCCTTTTGGTAAACTAGAAAGCTACACCGCACACAGAGTGCATAACGCAGTCTCACCCAAGATGGCTTATGGGTGACTGTAGGACGCATATTTCTATAGTCATGGAAGGGATTAGGGATGTTCCTTTTACTCTACTTCTATATGCATTCTACCATAATATTCATTATATCTACTATTTAATCCATTCAATAACATTCATTATGCGTGATTATTCTGATGCACACTATCAAAAAAATCTAACAAATGCATTCATCTATCCATTCATTCATCATTAAGCATATAAAATCAACACAACACACATATAGACACCATTTTTACCATGGTTCACCCCCCCTGGGATATGTCCACAAATATCTTTTGCTTCTTATTATTATTCTTCATTGAATAATGTTATATGTACGTTACATCAAAGGGTGCATGTAGAATGAACTCATAAGTTTAGTGGTGAGGTGGACCAATGTTGCACCAAGCTCCACAACTTGTGACCTTACCCTCAATTACATCTCCAAACTGACTCCATCTGAGCTTCGTAGCTCTCAACAAAACAAGTACTTCGACTCAGAACTCAAAAAGGTGCTCAAAGTACTTTTCTCATACAAAGTGATACTCTCCCATCAAAAGATATCCTATTTTCCTCATACATCCTCTATTTATACAAAAGGTGGGTAAAAACACTTACATTATGACTCAAAACCCTATTTCTAAGTGGACTCAACTTGTCCACATTCCAACCGCCTTCCACGTGGTTGGTCTTCGATCCAACCATTCCTTGCTTGACTTTGTGTTGATATTCCTTGATTCTTGGCGCGTGCTTCTTCCTTTTCCCTTTGTCATGCTGCTTTCCCTTCTTTCCTAGCGTGCGCTGCATTCCTGAACTATTTGTCTTTTTTTTTGCGTTGAACCCCAAAATTTCCTTCTCCAACATTAAGCATGCTGAATATGGTCAACCAGAGATTGATCATTGTCAATGATGCTCGACCATGGTCAAAAATAGTTGATATGGTTAATGATGGTCAAGGGTTAGTGATATAATCTAATTAATGGGTGGATGAGTTAGAGGATTAAGTCATTAATTACCTATTTAATGGGATATGGTGTTGGTGGATAGAAATCATAAATGATCGATGTTGACTAATAATTCACATGACTCAAAATATATCAATATAGGTTAGGGAGTTATGCTTCAATGGGTTAATGATTGATTTTGTTCAACAATGATAAATTATGGTCTACCAAGGTCAAAAAATTCAACATTGATGAACAATGGTCAACCATGGTCAATTGTGGTCAACTATGGTTAACCTTGTTTAAAGGGGATTGATATAGTCAACGATGGTGGAGGGTTGATGAGTTATTATGATTGTTTGGTTAGGTGTTTTGTGGGTTATTGGGCAACATATTTAATGTATTAGTGAAGAAGAGGGAATGATGTTAATAGGCAATTGGGATAGGCATTAGTGGGTCATTGTGATTAATATAGTGAAACATGGTGAATATGGTCTAAATAGTTAATATTGTCAACATGAGTCAACCATGGTCAATGATAATTGATATGGTTACTGTTGGTTAAGATTTAGTGAGTTATTGAGATTAGTGGGTTCAAGGATTAGAGGATTAGGTGGTTAATGGGTTAAAGTTAGTGGGTCGGTGGTAGGTAGGCAATTGTGGTTGGTGATAGATGTTGACTAATAGTCCTCTTTAGTTGACATAGTTTAATTTCAGTTAGGTGATTATGGTTCATTGGGTTATGACATCAACCATGGACAACGATGGTATTCCATGGTTAATAGTGGAAAACCATGGTCAATGGTGGTGAATATGGTAACGAGGATGAAGGGTTAGTGGGTCATTAGGATTACTAGGTTAGGAGGTTTATGGTTATGGAATTATCAAGCTACATGGTTAATGGATTAGTGGATAAAATGACATAAAATTAGTGGGTGATCAAGTTAGGGGTTAATGGATCAATATGGTTAATATGGTGAAGCATGGTGAATATGATTATGGTCAACAAAGGTCTACCATTGTTAATGATGATCAACCATGGTCAACA
>CBVK0101220421.1:0-14787 GCA_900067695.1 Picea abies | reverse complement strand
CCTCTGTAGATTTCATTTACTGCTGCAAGTTTGTTAGCCAGAGACTGGGTTAAGGGTCCCTGCTCAGATAGGAAGGGATTAGATCATCCTGCTCTCTGCAATCTCTATTTCACAAGTACGCTAAACAGAAATAGGGCTTAAGGTTCCTGCTTAGAAAGGAAGGGACTAATTGGTCTTGTTCTCTGATAGATAGAGTTATCTTTTTCTACATTACTGTTTCCATGAAGGAGTGTCAGCACTGAAGTCTCTGTTTTGAGAGCAGGGGTCCTGTCCTCTGATTACAGAGTAGTGTTCTTTCCTGTTGCAAGTATTATGTAATCCAGGATTCTTATATTAATCTTTAATTTTTGCAATAGGGAAGTTGCTTTCCTGTGATTTAATTCAGAACTTCAGTAGGTGTGATTAGTATAGCTTCTGTTACTACAACTATAAGTTGCTTTTGGAATTGAACATATATAGTGCGTGGTTATCTTTGAAATAAAAAGACTTCCCTGGGTTGATAATTTATGTTTCACTTGGTTGTTTGAATTCAATTAAGCAATTATAGTGACCAACAATAGTCAAAAACACTAATCTTCATCAATCTTCCGATGACCGTTGACTATGTCAAAGTTGACTAATTCAGTGAAGTCAGTAACCATTAAACCATTTTCAAACGGGTAGTTGACATCCTCTAGGTTCGTCGATAGATCAATGAACTATCCTCTAGGTTCATCAAAAAATCGACGGATATATATATTTGTTGTAAGTTAAACGTTCATCGAGGAGCCTAGAAAAAAAAAAAGATTAAAATTTTAATATTCTGTCGTAATTTGCGACGATATGATTGAAGTTTTCCTTATCGTCAGAAGTTTTTGTCGAATTTTGACCCCATATGTAGTAGTCAAAGAATAATGTTCTATGTTTAGCAGTTTAAGTAGTGTACTCTTTCATCTATATAGTGAAAACCTAATCCTAAGGATCATTCCTAGGAGACATAGGATAGACATCCACCCAAGTTCATTAAGCTTAATTTCGACATGGCTTCCAAAGGAAACCCAAGACCAACAAGAGTAGGAGGGGTGTTCAGGGATTTTGCAGGATCCATCCTCTTTATATTTTCCTTACATTAGGTAAAACACAAAAAATGCATCTTATATCACTATTTTGTTGAAGGGAATGAAAATAGAGATCCAACTCAGTTTCAACAATCTCATCAGTGAAGGAGACTCCATAGTGATTATCCAAGATCTTTCAAAAATCATCCATGGATCCAATCCAAACAAAGTCTCAAACAATTCAAACCTATATATGGGGTTTATGTGAATCTTGAAGATAGAAAACTTTATCTCAACCATCATCCCCTCCCACATACATAGGAAATCCAATGTCCTAGAAGACAGACTAGTTGATGAAGGGGTGACTCTAGAAAACTAAGAGACGTTTATGACTTGGGGCACTACAATCCTTGATTATTTTTAAGAAGCCTACCATCAACTCAAAAAAAAATAGACAACAAACACCTGGATGGGGTGATTGAAATAAAGACCACGAAATCCACATGTACCTTGAGGAGCCCAACATGTAAGCCTGTGTGTGTTAGCATAATGAAATGACGTTGAGGAATTAGAACAAGGGGTTTCAATGCAAGGTTAACTCATCCAATTGAAAACTTGAGAAATGATCTGAGAAGGATGACAATATCATGTGCCATTATGGAAGATTCAAGGTTCTATCTCTTTAAAACCTACTTCATCTCCAAAGATGCAGGGTTTATGGTAGTGGAAGGAGACTTAAATAGTCATAAGGGTGATGAAATCCTTCCCATGCTTGACATATACTATTTGATTTGAAATTTGTTGGTTAGTATCCCAATTTCTCTTTTACAATACTTTGTTTCTGGTTATCTTTGTTTCAATTCTCTACAACTTGGTTGGTACTGTGTGGAATTTGGAAGTTTGAGACTAGTTTGGTATGATAGATTGTTGGTTTATTTTCGTGTATCTAGTTTCCTATCCAAGTAATCTATCCTCCTCTCTAACCCTCTTCCCAATTGATATTCATCATCATTTTCTTTGGTTTCTTATGTACCAAACTACCCTTGTCTCTTGAGAAGCAGGACATTTGTGGTTTTTTCTTGCATGTATCCCTGAGCAAGGTTAACCCTTTTACATGGTTGTTGGGATTGACTCCTCCAATTTTCTCTTAGTTTCATTTTAATGCCAAGAAGTTGACTTAATACCCAATTGTTGCTACGAGACTTTTAAATACAAAGCAATAACCGGATATGGTGGAAAATATAAGTAACAAGTTATGTGACCATGATGTTATATAGAGTAGGTGTTTTACATTCTTGTCTTACATACAATTTTTCAATCTACAATGATAAATAAATTTAGAAAGGAACCTTGATCAGAAAGATAATGAGTTGGATCTTAGACGATTTTTTCTTATATTTTGTAGAATATTTGATTTTGAGATAGTTGTAAGTGCAAAATTTCGTTCTTCATTAATCTCCTCCTCATTTTACCAGTCAAGAAAAATTTGTACTCAACAAGAGTTAATGATTTTCTCAAAGTATACCCTTGGAAATAGGTTGGGACATATTTAGTAGCTAAACTTTCATTAGACACAGAGGATGTCATTCCTTGGTTGTCCTATTGTATCATATCTAAGATGAACTAAGATTTGTTTAAATCTCTTTATCTTTATGAACCTTGACATGGGATACTTGTATAGAAAATTGGGGAGTCATGTTCTCCATTTATGTATGGTTTTATTTGATATATTGGAGTGAGTTGTGATACCTGTTAGAATTGCAAATGTGGAAAACACAATTCACATATGATAATTAACAATCACAGATATTTCACGTGGTTCACCCAAACGTTGGGCTATATCCACCAAGCATAGGCATTGGTTGTAATATTATTCAGATCATGGAGATTACAACAGGCTAGCAAGTTCTCACTATGTCTCTCTCTTTGCCTATACAAGCTTACATGTATTTATATACATTTTACAAAAAATTGGTTATTAAATGCAATCCCAATCCATATTCTAACTTGGTCTATTTAGTTGCAACCAACACAGAATAATAGGATCCAAATCCATCCTTTAAGGAATTTGTTTTCACCAAATCCCAACAATATCCACCTTGAAAACAATTAACCTGATAACTTGCTCCTTCCTTTTGTTCATCACCTTTTCTGCAAGCCAAGAGAAGCCAAGCACCACTGCAACTTCTCTAATAAAACTAGTTTCATGATCTTGCCTGTGTGACTTGCACGAGTTTGGATTTCTTGAGGGGTCTCTCCACCTCCAACATGTCTTCCACAACTATGTTGTGAGACATATTTAGTGATAGATCTCCTTCTATCCAAAACACCTGTAAAATATACATTACAATTATCACAGACCATCTTAGTGTAACCATTATAGGTGACATTTGTGCTTCTCAAACGTTGAAGCACCCATTTCACTACAACACCTGAATCTATCATGTATCTAACAACATCATTAGCATGTGAAACATCTGGTCTTAACCATTTCATCACATACAACATACCTCCTACTGAACTTACACTAGACATAACCTTTTCTTCTTTATAGACAGGCCCTATGCTTGAAGAAAAATTATAATGGAAAGAGAGAGGGATAAAAACTAGCTTTACAATGTTCATACTGAACTCCAACCACAACTTACCATTACCATCTCTGTATACTTCCATGCCCTTAATTTGTTTTGCTGCTCCTTGATCCCTCATCTGAATTTTCATGTCCACCTAAGTCATTTTATTACTGATTTTATCCATGCTTCGGCTTGCATCGAGCATATCATCAAAAAATAACATCAAGATTGTGAATGTACTATAAAATGTATAGTCATTCCTACCCTTTGAAAAATTATGACTCACTATGAAGGATTCAAACCTCTTGTATATTTGTCTGGGTACCAATAGGCCATACAATGAATTATCTAGCATACAAACAAATTTACCGTTGTGATATTGAATCAACCCTTTTGGTTATTCCATACATACTATATCTTTGTTAATGATGACCTTGTGAGAAGTAGGATCCCACACACAACATCCCTTTATACCACCATCATAACTTGCAGAGATATAAAACAAGCAGGAATTCAGAAACAAAGATTTTAAGTCTGGAAATGATTTACCGCTTACCAGTACCTACAATTCTTTCTTGCTCTTATGACCTTGATGCTTCTGCCATAAACAAGAAGATACATATGTCACTTCAGATGCTACTTCATTACTTCCTTCCAGCTTATAAAGGTTATTAACCTTTGTTGCCTTCATCACTACTAAACTACCTTTCGACAATGTGAGTGATCCACCTTAACCTGTATACTTATATCCACGAGAATCCAACACTCCCAATGAAATCAATTTTTTTTTAAGATCAGGTACATATCTAACATCTATTAATTCCCTAACAATACCATCGAACATACTGATTCTAATACTGACAACCCCAACAGTTTTACAGGGAATACCATTTCCCATGAACACTACACCCTCATCAACACATTGGTAATAAATGAACCAATTTGTATGTGAGCCCATATGGTGGAAGGCACCTAAATCTAACTACCATTCTTCTTTATATTGTAAATTACTAGAAATAGATAAAACTTGATCAGTGATACTTGAATTTGTTACGACCAAATTTGGTTCCTTCGTGGAGTTTTCCTCAGATTCCTTTCTCTTCCAGCAATCTTTCTTGAGATGTTTTGTTTTGCCACAGTACTAGCATTTTGCTTTACCCTTTCTGTGTCTTAACTTAGATCGAGAAAAAATTCTCTCATTCTTCTCTTTAGTTTGACCTCTGACCAACATCGCCTCTAAAGTTGAGGTTTCTTGACTTGATTTTCTCCTCATCTCCTTAGCCAACAAAGCTCCCACAATAGAGTCATAATCTAAAACATCTATTGAGCTAAAGCTAATAGAGGTGACTAGATTATCCCAAGACTCAGGCAACGAACACAATAGTGTAATAGCCTTATCTTCATCTTCGAATTTAACTTCCATACTAGTCAATTGAACTATAAGGGTATTGAAGGTATTTAAATGGTCAACAACTTTTTTACCTTCTTTCATCCTCAAACTGTACAACTATCTCTTCAAGTAGATTTTGCTTGTCAAGGACTTCGTCATATATAGACTTTCCAACTTTCTCCATAAGCCTGATGTTGTATCCTCTCCTACAATATTAAACAGAACATCATCCTCCAGACATAAATGAATGGTACTAAGAGCTTTTGCATCTAGATCTTCCCATTCCTCATTCGTCATGGCCGTTGGTTTCTTTGACTTTCCTGCCAATGCTTTTTGCAACCCTTGTTGCACCAGTAAATCCTGCATCTTAAGCTTCAAGAGCTCAAAGTTTCTTTTACCACTGAACTTTTCAACTTCAAACTTCAAACTCTGCATCTTAGCCATTAGCACAAAATCTCCTAATGCCCAAATCACTGCTTATAATAACCAAGGCCCTTTAAAAAATAATGTGGAGGAATAAATTCATAAGGTTTAATAAAAAAAAAATACAATAAATAAAAAAACCTTTTTACTAACCCCACCTTTTACCTTTTTACCTTATACCTTTACTTAATCCTTTTAAACTTTTCACTCCATAAAAAACATTTTTAAAAACACATCCACCCACGTGACTTTTTAATTAAAAAATATTTTTTGTTTTTAATTAACTCCTCTACCTTCTTTACTTGTTTTAAACATTTACCTCACGACAAATTCATGCACAATAAGACAAAGACGATCCACCTTAAACTTTTCCAAAGAAAATACATGTGAATATTATCTTAAGGAGTCGTTGTCGCACCTCTCGATACACCTAGAGTGTGGTGATCTTAAAGATTCTACGCGATGTACCTCATAATTGGACCGCGACAATTCTAGGATTTTAAATGCACGTGAAGTTTGACTAGTATGGCATCGCACCCTTCCATAGGAGGCCCCTGCGACGATGTAGAAATCGACGCACCTCGCACAGATGTTTCTGCTCCTCCGAAATTTGACGCTCCTCCAACCAGCTCTGATACCACTTGTTAGAATTGCAAATGCAGAAAACACAATTCACATATGATAATTAACAATCACACAGATAACAAACATAGGGATTTCACGTGGTTCACCCAAACGTTGGGCTATGTCCACCAAGCATAAGCATCAGTTGTCTTATTATTCAGATCATGGAGATTACAACAAACTAGCAAGTTCTCACTCTATCTCTCTTTTTGCCTCTACGAGCTTACATGTATTTATATACATTTACAAGAAACTGATTGTTAAATGCAATCCCTATCCATATTCTAACTTGGTCTATTTAGTTGCAACCAACGCAAAATAATAGGATCCAAATCCATCCTTTGAGGAATTCGTTGTCACCAAATCCCAACAATACCCACTGCAAAAAATATATACTCACTACAAAAAATAGATGCCCATTTTATTGTCAAGAAGACATATCTTATCAAGTCCATTCCAAAATTATTCATCTTCAACCACTTCCCCATGTATTATATGCTTGTGCTTCACATTGTTGATTAGGAAACAAGCCAGATAGAAACTTATGTGATGAACATTATAAATAAGAAGAAAAATATTATTGCAGTGAAAGCACACATGATCACAAACTATTCATGGACTTTGTCATATGTTTCATTAATAATCTCGCTTGTGACTTCCAAGCAAAGGAGATACTGAAAACTCATCAAAACAACTTTGGGATAGTGTAAATTATGTCAAGAATTGTTGAAAAAGGTACTTACTATACTATCATAGATTATTCATCTCTCTGTATTTAAGCAAATTTTTAAACAAAGTGATTCTTGTAATGAATAGGGTCTAAGGGTATCCCTTATTTGTTTTGGTGATTGCATGGGAAAAATGTGGGGTGATCGATAACATACTATGATGGGTAGACTTCAAACAAAGCAAGCATCTTAAGAAAATTAACGACCTCTTTCAAATTGGAGCAGGCCTATGTCTCTAGTGGGAAAGATTCAGTTTGTGCCTTTCCAATTTTTGATTAAATGCAAAAGAACCACCCAATTCTTCATGAGGAAAACCTTATAAATTTCCATCCTTAAACATTTTGGAACAACTACCTTGTTTATATGTTGAGGATCCATCTGTTCCTAAAGACTTAGGCCTTAAAAATGAAGCACAAAATCAGTGTCTCTAGCTTCAACTTAAAGAAAATGCACATGTTTATCTTCACCAAGGTGTTTTTTCTTAAATCACCATGTGTCACCTTGACCCCTTGACTTCGACTTTTTCCTTGTTTGACTTGAACTTTGACCATCCATAAATTTTGCATATGAACTTTGTTTGAGGTGATTTTTGCATTGTTGTAAATATATCGATGAGCTCTACACATTGATGTCATTTTCGAGAGCATTTGAGATGGTTAAATTTTGAGAATTTCTAAACCCTTCTAGACCTCTCTGAGCATTTCAGATCCTCCTAGACCTCTGTGAGCATTCATGGGATCCTTCAGGATCATTTCTCCCCGTTGGAATCCTTTTGGACCACCAAAAATTTCGATTACTTGACAACTAAGTGAGGGTAAATCTCCCTCACCTTCTTGATCTCGATCCACTTTGCTTTACTAGGTTTCACCCCTTGAAGACCTACTTGAAGATATTCCACATCATATCATTGTGAAGTCTTGATTCTTATGTCAAGAATAACATCTTCCTTTAGCTCATCTAAATATTCTGAAGAAAAATCATCAACTGCCAGAACTTGAATACTTTTATCTTCATCCATAATCATAGGAGGCTCATAAAGTTTCAAATTCTCAACATTTAACACTAAATGCATTTGCATGTAGGCTAGTAGATCTAAATGAAAGACATTAGCACCAATCTTTTCCAAGATCTTGAATGAACCATATTAGATCATTCTTATATTTTTACCTTCACCCTTCATTTTATCCTTGCTGATATGTAACCATACTTGACCATCTACTTGAAACCGATGATCGACCCGATGTTTTTCGTGCCTCACTTTGTACTTGGCTTGGCTCTTCTCTAATTGTTCATATATTGCTTGATGTACCCACTAGATCCTATGAATGAACCTTTCAAATTTATCTATAATATCATCATGTCCATTCTCTTTACTTGCTTCTCCAAAAACAAATTCCACAAGTGATTTAGGCAAGTACCCTAAACATACTTCAAAAGGAGTTTTCTTAGTAGAAGAATGCATGGAATGATTATAGGCATGTTGTACACAGGGCAACTATTCATCCCACAACTTATGATGCTTGCTACAATATCCTCAAAGTAGATGTACCAATATTTTGTTTACCACCTCCATAAATGAGACCAAACTTTCACAAAAAGCGAGAGTCTCGATCTGAAAGAATAGATGTAAGCAACCCAAAATGAACCCATACATTAGCGAAGAACATCTATGTTGTTTTTCCAGTTGTGACCTATTTCTTGCATGGAATTAAAATACACATCTTATTGAATCTATCCACAATGACATATAAATAATCATGAATTGTCCCGGATATCGACAAACCCCCTACAAAATCCATAGAGACACTTTTCCATGGTTGAGAAAGTACTAGAAGTGGCGTATATAATCCCAACTTTATGTTGCTAGGCTTACTTGTGGCACACATAACACACCCTTTTACATACTTAGAAATCATCTCATCCATTCGAGGCCAATACAAATATCTCTGCAACTGTGCTACTATCTTACCAACCCAAAAATGACTAGAAACGAGAGATGTATGAGCTTCTCTAATTACATTTACTCTTTCATCTATCTGTATACAAAGATTTCCAATATGATATAATAAATCATCATGCACATGATAATCTAACTGTTGATTTCCATGAATAAAAGCCATATATACATATTCAAAATCATCATCCCTTGAGTATTGTTCAACGTAACTTTCATAAGCTAAGGGATTATACCTTAGTATTGTAGATGCATTGATCATTGGTCTTGACAACATATATGCAACCTTGTTATGAATATCTTTCTTATACTTGATTACCAAATGAAATTGTTGTAAGAAATCTATCCACCTGAAATGTCATGACTGATGTAGCTTGGTTAGTGACTGCAAATAGTCTAATGGCTGACGATCTGTATGAATTATTGTCTCCTTTCCCATTAAGTAATTTTTCCATTTCTTCACACTTTGTACAAATGCATACGATTCCTTATCATATGTTTGATAGTTGATCACAGCGTGAGTAAAAGTATCAAAATGATAGCATATGTGTTTACCTCGTTGCATAAATATTGCTCCCATGACATATCCACTTACATCGGTTTTAATCTCAAATGATTGTTGTAGATCTAGCAGAGCCAAAACTAGTGCGGTGCTTATATTTTCCTTCAATTTCTTGAAGGTTTTATGTTGCTTTCATCCTCATTGAAAGACATGTTTAACACTTGTTAATGCATATAGAGGAGTTGTGATAAAAGAGAAATTAGTAATGCATTTCCTCCAGTACTGTACTCCTCCCAAGAAGCTCATGACTTATGTGATAGTAGTTGGCTTGGGCCATTTCACAATAACTTATACTTTTGCAAGATCTATATTTAGTTGACCAATCCTTATAATGTATCCCAATTATACTAGAGAAGTTTTTCCAAACTCACATTTAGACATTTGTACATACAATTTCTCCTTCTTCAAGAGTTCAAATATTGTCTTGACATGCATTGTATGATATTCCCATCTTCGACTAAAGATCAATATATCATCTAAGTAGATGATAACAAAATCATCTATGTAAGGCATGAATGCATCATTTATTACCCTCATAAATATTGTGAGTGCATTGCATAAACCAAATGGCATAACTAAGCATTCAAACAAGCCCTGCTTTGTCTTAAAAACAATTTTTTCATATGTCACTTTCTGCAATTCTGATTTGATGGTAACCACTTCTCAAGTCCAACTTAGTGAAACAAACAACATTCTTTAATTGATCCAATAAATCATTAATCCTAGGGAGAGGATATATGTTCTTTATGTTGATCTTGTTCAGTGCTTGAAAGTCAATACACATCCTCCAAGTGCCATATTTCTTCGTAACTAACACAATAGGATATCCACACACAGAGAAACTTGGCCTTATGATTCCATTATCGACCAAATCCTGAACTTGATCCTTGATCTTTGCATTCTCTAGTATTAATGATGTATACATACCAATGTTAGGAAGAGGAGCATCCTGCTACAAATAGATTTGATGTTCAACCTCCCTCTTAGGAGGAAACCATGTAGGTTCCTGAAATAAATTATCATAATTAGATATTATTTTAACCAACTCCTGTTTATAATCTGGATCACAACTTGATAAAGCATCAAATATCTCTTCTTCTTTATATTTCACTATCATGAGAACAAAAAGATTTACTTGCATTCATGAGTCTCTTCATTTTCCCTCTGCTCACTAAAGAAACATTAGTTTTGATACGATGAGCTCTGACAATAAATTCAATCCCATCCTTGAAAAGATGATATTTATTCTCTTCACGGTAGAATATGGATTTCATGTCGAATAGATATGGACTACCTAAGACAATGTCGCAAATGTCAAGAGGCACAACATCTAACTCAAGCTCATAAAATAACTTAGATGTAAAATGCAAATCTGATCTTACACTGCTTTGTTACCTGCAACTTAGCATCTTCACACACCAAACCTAATGGATATGACTTTTTAGGAGGTGTTGTCTTTAAACACAACTTCTTAACAATTGTTTCAGATTTAAGATTAACTTGAGATCCACTGTTGAACAAAGTATCTATCTTTGTATGCTTGAATGTAACCCTAACATGAAAAAGCTCACTTATTTTTTCTTGATCAATAACACTTCCAGTTTGGCAGTTTGAACTGAAGAATTAGTAGTAGATTTACCTTTTCTTCCTATTTCCATGATCTTAGATTCATCCCCTGAATCTTGTTCCAGATCCTATCGAGATGATGCAACAGTCTTTTGCTTCCCTTTATCCTGGAACTTCTTTGGTTGTAATTTTAGATGCACCTTCCAACATTGTGCTTCCTCATGCCCCTTTCTCTTACTTTATATGGCTGAATATTTTTCCTCTTTCCTTGTCTGAGATGTCATTTCATAATTGTTGTTTGCACATAAGCCAATGGATAAAATTGTTTTCTAATTGCAACAATAAATTCATCCCAAGAAGAAATTATTGTACCATGTAGAACAAGATCAACTTGTGTCTTACTCTCCCACCATATTAAGGTTGTACTACTAAGAAGAAGAGTATCCAATTGTATCTTTGCAATGTCATACATGATCTTTTGCACCCTGCAATATACCTCTATTTGCTTGATCCAATTGTCCAACTTTTCAGCATTCAATTTTCCATCATAAATTGACAATTTGAACTTAACATCCAATTTTAATAAACATCCAATTTTAATAAAGACAAATTATGAGCATGTGAAGTCTTTTTAGTGGAGTTCTTCTTATGTGAAAAATGTTCACTTGTAAATGATGAAGATGGTGAGGGTGGTTGGGAGGGTCCACCTCCTCCATCTTTAACTGGTTCAATTTTCTCCAAAGTATCTTCTCCCTTGGCCTTATTTCTTCTACCATGGCTTTCATTAAATTAAAAGTCTCGAAGAAATCATCGTTAGAGTCATAAGGACCTAATTTTCTTCGCAAAGTCATCTCTCTTCTTCAAGTAAAGCTTCTTGAACCAATAGCTGGATTATAACTTGCAAGTTTTCCTTCTCCTAGCTTGTATTTGGACCTTGTAAGCATTCACTTGCAACCACTTGTTAAAACCAGCTTTGATACCAACTTGATTCTAAAATCCTTAAATGCCAATTATTCTTAAATACATTTGAAATGACTTATCTATCCAAATTCACTTTAATGATAAACAACTTGCAAGTTTTCCTTCTCCTAGCTTGTATTTGGACCTTGTAAGCATTCACTTGCAACCACTTGTTAAAACCAGCTTTGATACCAACTTGATTCTAAAATCCTTAAATGCCAATTATTCTTAAATACATTTGAAATGACTTATCTATCCAAATTCACTTTAATGATAAACAACTTGCAAGTTTTCCTTCTCCTAGCTTGTATTTGGACCTTGTAAGCATTCACTTGCAACCACTTGTTAAAACCAGCTTTGATACCAACTTGATTCTAAAATCCTTAAATGCCAATTATTCTTAAATACATTTGAAATGACTTATCTATCCAAATTCACTTTAATGATAAACAACTTGCAACTAACTGAACAAAAATAGAACAACAATACTAAAATCACATACACAAGTTTGATAATGGAGTTCCCCTAATCTAATAGATTTCTTTGTTTGTAGCATTTCATTAAACACCAAAAATCAGCGAATCCATCTAAAACCTTGACGTTCACAATTCTGGAGACTCATATGACAGCAATCTATGCTCATTCGGTGATTTGGTCGACAAATTGATTCTCACTGAGGTGACTCTTATTAGATTTCTAAAAGCATTTTATCAAACTAGCACAGTCACAAGTTATTCGTGGTCGTGGCTGGTAAATTTGAGCTCTTTAGAAAATAAAATTTTAATCACTAGGTGGCAATCAGCTAGCCATCATAGTAAATTTTAAATATGATTAAGTAAAAGTAAAAAAAATAAATCTCATGAAAAAACAAAAATCCAAAGGTATATTCAAATTAATAACAGAAACTAATCTCCATGCATAAGCGCTGCTCTTGACTCTACTAGATCTCGAGTTCTACTGTCGTGTTACAGGTACGTACCAACATATACAACATCTATTAGATTTGGTTTCTTAATTTGATATTAATCTGCTGTTGAATGTTTATCGCTCGCCATTTTTACAAATACTGTGTGAGTGGGGATATAGAGAAACGTTGGGGAAAAGGGGATGATTATTTTATTGACATAATAGCAGGTTACACAGTGATAGAAGTCCTGTACCCTGCGCGTAAAGATATGGTGCAAAGGTCCCAGGGGAGATGGAGAGGGTAAGCCTGTGGGCTCCGGAGTGAGGCACCCGGTTACATCAAGGGTTACAGTCGAGTAGGGCGGCAGCGACGGAAGGATGAAGGAAATATTTTGCGGTGGCGAAATTTGGGATGTGGAACGAGGACGACCGTCGATGTAGATGGAGGTGGAGAAAGGTTCATGTTGCAGGTCCCGCGGTGACTTGTGACCTGCAACCCAGATATGTTCGCCCTAATAAAGTAATTTGCTTACCAGAGCCTCCAACAAACATTAAATCGCTACCAAATTAATTTACGCTTACTCACCCAACACCCAACAATGTATTCTGAGACCCAAATGCTCTGGAAATCTACCAAAATTCTGAATTGATAGAATCTCCAACCAACATTATTAATTACTAATTAAATTGCTACAAAATTAACTAAATTCTGAATTCATAGAAGCTCCGACCAGCATTAGTAATTAAATTGCTACAAAAATAACTTGCTCTTCTTCAACCAACAATGTACTAATATCCCATTAAATATGACAAAAAAATATACATATCCCATTAAATGTTCACCGCCGACCTTCAAATTCAATAATCTATAATACCCAGTTTACCTGTCTAATAAAAAAGACCACTGCATATCTGCTAGCTATAAAACTAATTTGATTTCGTGGGCATTATCAGATTGTTGCAATAAAAATTAGTCCACAAAACTGCCAGTGATCGACTGCAATCCCTCCAGCCTCCAGTTTTTTTTGCCTTTATTTTAGTTGAGACACATTAAAATCCTGTAACAGGATGATCGACAAAGACGAGGAGCCGGGATAGCGCAGTTGGTATAGTGGAGGACTGAAAATCCTTGTGCCACCAGTTCGAATTTAGTCTGTAGCAGATGGACCATGCAGCGTAAGCGGCAAAGGCCTGTCTGGGATTTCGGGAAGCTCGGCCTCTCCATCCAGCATCTTCACGGCTTCCACCATTCGAGGTCTGAATGCCACCATAACATGCGAGCACAAAATACCCACCAAAACGAACCTCTCCATCACGTTCTCCTCCCCGCTGTGACGGATACTCTTGTCTACTATTTCACTGGTCTTGCCTTTTTTCACCAGCGTCCATGCCCAATCCGCGATGAGATAATGGGAGGCCGGCTCGGCAGTGGTGTCGAGAGCCTTTCTGCCGCTCATGATCTCCAACAGCAGAACCCCAAAGCTATACACATCGCTTTTATCTGTAAGTTGGCCGTAGAGAGCGTGTTCGGGGGCCAAGTAGCCGTGAGTACCAGCTACTTTTGTGGTCAGATGGGATTCTCCTACTTTAGTCATGATCCTCGCCAGACCAAAATCGGCCACACAGGCATTCATTTCCTCATCTAGCAGAATGTTAGTAGATTTGATGTCTCTGTGATAAATGACGGGAATCGGCCACACAGGCATTCATTTCCTCATCCAGAAGAATATTAGTGGGTTTGATGTCTCTGTGATAAATTGCGGGCTCGATGCCGTTGTGTAGATAAGCCAGTCCCTTGGCAGTCCCCAGGACGATGTTCCTCCGCTGCGGCCAGCTCAAAGGTCGGGCCTTGGACTCTCCTCCAAAGAGATGCTCATACAGATTTCCATTGGGCATGTAGTCATATATCAGAAACCGCTGGTGCCCTTCCCTCTTGTCGCTGGCTACGCAGCAGCCCCTCAAAATAACCAGATTCCGTTGCCTGACGCTGTTGATGGTCTCCACTTCGTTGAGAAATTCGGAATCCCCCTCGGGCGTGCAGTTTCTGATTCTCTTCACAGCTAT